>JAAEAF010001347.1:45442-123742 GCA_011037195.1 Triatoma infestans | reverse complement strand
CGTAGACGTAAGGGTGGGTGTATCCGACCCGACGGTATTTCTTGTTGATTTGTAATGGTTAAAATAGTTAACAATAACAATGTAACTAAAAATAATGTTTATAGATTATTTTCATTCTTTGTTATGTCATATAATGATTTCTAAAATAATTTTCGGTAAATTTACTCCCATATTAGATTACCTTTATTACAAAGACTTAATGGATTTAGAAATTTATCACAGTCATTAAACTGGATCGCAATAGTTAAAAAATAATAAACGCAACAAAAATCTGTAAACATAAAGTATGTTCATCAAACTATGCGCCAGTCTTAGCATTGTAACATGGAGGACAAATTACTATTTTCTGCTCCCCGCACAAGGATTTATTACATTTTTTTGCAATATTCGCTTCCTTTTCTGTCCTTTCCTTTAGCACAAAATTCACACATTTTTCTCTTTTTTTGAAATGGTACCTCATCATCTCTTGGCATGTTTAGTTCTTCCCCTTCTACTCCAAAAATTTGTCGAATAGTTGCCCGCATTTCTCTTGGGAGATGTTGGTTTTTCATCCTCTTTTCCATTAATGGTTTTACCAGGGCAAACGCAAGATTTTTTTAGAAATTTTGATCGTGCATCACTTCAATATGAGTCCTTCTTTTTGTTTCATTTGTACAGTATGAAGCTATAACTCCAGCTATATCTAAAATTCCGAAAAAGAATCTCATTGGCCACCTTCTACTCTTTCTTTTGGTGGTTTTGTCGTCGCTAAGTTTATCCAGGATGTCCACACCACCTTTGGTTAGATTGTAAAACTCCACCACCTCAGGTTTCTTTGAAGCTTCATTAATCTCGTTAGTGAGATGCATTGAGGAAATTAGAAGTACATTTTTATTTTTTTTGAGGGTAAATGAAAGTAGCATTTTGTCGTATTGGAATAAGGCACGGGAAGACGTGTGTAGTGCAGGCATTAGCATAAAAGGCGGAATTTGCGGTTTGTTTTTTCTAAGAGTACCCACTGAAGTTTGGCTCAATTCTTCAGTTAGCTCATACGAAGTAAACCAGTTATCTGTGGTCACATTTCGGTTAGTTCCATTCAGTGATTCTGTTTGTCGTAGTACGTATTGACTAGGCATTGATAGATCCCTTTCTTTCTTGAATTTTCTTTACCTACATAGGGTACACCCCCCCAAAAAATAAAATGTTCTTGCGTCGCAAATAGAAATGATCTTTAAACCATATTTACCTGGTATATTGGGGATATACATTTTAAAGGGACATTGCCCACAGAAACTAAGCAAAGTCTCGTCAACTGTAACATATTCTGATAGAGTATAGAAATGTTTACATTTCTTCTCAAAGGTTACCCATATGTTCTGAAAAGCAGCAAATTTATCATGAGCCTTACGAACTTCCCGAGGGTCCTTATCATCAAATCTTAGATTTGCTCGCAGGAAGTCAAATCTTTTTTTTTTGTCATGGTACTTCGAAAAAGAGACGGACCGAATATGGAGGAAAACATGTTTTCGGAACTTAACCCACAATTTGTTGAGACGCCTCCCATGTACAATATACCTATCATAGCTTTCAGCACCAAAGTATCCGTTGGAAGTACATACCACTGAACTGAACTATATCTGTCTATAGATTTCTCTATTTGTTGATTAGTACATTTTACAATTTCCTCAATCATTTCGTCTGTAATAAATAATGAAAATAACTTCAATTCATCTATGACTCCTTGGGCTTCGCCTTTGGGCCCAGGCAAAGGAGTAATAATGTTTGCAGCTGGAGTTTTCGAGAATATATGTTGCAATGATATTTTTGACCAAATGGTATCCTCGTCCCTACCAATTTCAAATTCTCTTTCATCATCAGTGTCCGAGCCCTTCATTCACGGGATCGAATCATTCGGGCGTTCGCCCATCATCAGGATGCTTTTTGTCAGAATCGTTATTTACGTCATCGTTATTTGACAGAACGTCGTCATCTGGCAACGTCGTCATTAGCAATAAGCTAATGTATTTGGTGAAGATAACTCATAAACAGTGAGGTTATATACACACAGTTTTCTGCTATAATACATCTGACTGACATCTACGATGGGATTTGTAACACTGCCTGCAAATCAAATGTCACTGTAACAAAATTAGCATCTTCAGCAGCTCTTTCCTTGTCTCCGGCTTTGGCTCTATTGCAATCTTCCTTTCTTCTTATACCTGCACCATAATTTTCCGCATCCGCAGAAGTTTCAGCACCCTTAGCACTGTCATGAACAGTGCAGATCTGACATTGATCTTTCTTAGGTTTGAAAAATGACAAATTATAGTCACTGCAGAAAATCCTTCTGTGAGTTATTCAGTTTTGGGGGAGGGGGCAATAAACCTATTAGTTATTATGCCCTACTTCCTTCCAACCATAGCTACAATAATTATATTATCTCCGCTCAGTTAAGGCAACAGTCAACTAAAAAGAAGTAAAAGACAGCAAAAAATATCAACTAAAACTTTTATGGTTTCAAACGATATATGTCTTTGAATTAATAATAATGTAATAAATTAATTTTTTTCAAATATATGGATGTCTTTCCATTAGCTGAATTAGCTAGCATGTCAATAATGTTCTGGTCATTCCGGAGTGCATCTTCTGTCCTCTCTGGAATATGGTTCAGAGTTCTCCGTCTAGAATATATCGAGCAGTCTAGCAATATATGCTTTTACTGAAGGGTGCATTACAATTACTACAGATAGGGGATGCATCTCTATTCATCAGGTACCCTTGAGTTAGTCGGATATGGCCGATTCTCAATTTAGCTATCACTATATCTTCCCTTCTATTTCCTCTAAAACTGATGTCCCAGAACCAGTGTTACTACCTGCTGTCCCAGTGTTACTACCTCTTAATTTCCCTTAGTTTGTTCTCTCCCACTGAGGTCCATTCATTCTGCCAACAGGAGAACTTTTCTTTTTAAACATGGATGAAATCTACTGGCATACTTCTTTCAACCGTAGCCTCCATGACAGTTGCCTCTTTTGCCGTCAAATCGGCAACTTCATTTCCTATCATTCATGGGTGTCCCGGTATCCAGACAAAGATGACATTTGTCCCCTCATTAATCATATTGTACAGCGAAGCATGGATATTCTGCACAAGAGGATGTCTTGAATCCATCTGTTTCAGGGATAGAAAGGGAGCTAATTGAATCTGAACATATTGCTAAGTCCCCCTCAATGCCTCCCACCGTGACCAATGTCTCTGCATAAAGTTCTGCTTGATAGACGCTACTGATACTTGATAAACTAAAGTTGTAGATTCTGTCACGCGTAACTATTGCAGCCCCACAACCTCGTGAATTTTTTTAACCATCCGTGAAAACTGGGTTTTATATGATTTAGAGGTCCTAAAAAAACATTGTTTATAAAGAGCCATTGGGGTGAATTCTTCGGGAATTTAAGGAAGGATGAATCTATTACTATGGGATGGGACAACCAGGGTGATATTGCATGTTACTGAAGTGGAAACATAGTTGGTAAGTAAAGTTATATTGTGACAAAAAATCTTTACAACTTAAACCAAATGGTCTGTTGCACGTACAGCTCTATTTGTATCGTTGCTCAAGCGAAAGACGGCTAATTATGAATTTTCTAGAGATGGAACTTCTATAACTTCTATCTTTACACTGTCATCAACGGTATCTGTTAACAGTATTCTGTTGAATAATAATCGAGGTATCATTTTGACCACCTTCTTAACTAGCCAGTAATAGGCCTACATTAATATTGGATGATTGTCATTTAAAATATCACTGCTGTCTTTTCGGGACGCAAATTTGATGGACTGAAATAAGCCACTTGCGTTTCTTGATTTTCTTTTGTACCATTGACACCATCCAGACACAGCATTTACGAATTAAGAAAAACAAGAAAAGTAAAAAATACCCTAAAACAACTGCATCTTTAAAATATAATGTGAACACACTACGGTATATTCTTAGAAGCTACACATCGCAAATAGACCTGTTTGGCGTAACTCAAGGACAGGTAAATGCTGCCGCTGACGATTAGTCTTTAATTTGTGTTGCATGCGATTGAGATAGTATTAGTGATTGAGTAATTTTTATAGTCTTGTCTAGAGTCAAATCTTCTTCTAATAGCAGTTTTTCACGAACAAACTGACATTTTTTATGCATATTGCACATGATTCGAGAGAAGTAGTTTTCCTTTTATTATCTCTAGCAGTCTGTACGGTATCCTTGTCATTATTACCTTCACTATCGATGTTAAATTCAGAAGAATCAGTGTGGTGCGTTATAAACTATTTGCGATATTCTTTATCCCTGATAACTCGTGAAGGGGAATCAGCTCTTTTTATTAAGACTTTTCCATTTTTGAACCACACATAATCCAGATTCCCATCTTTCTGCAGCTGTTTAGCTGTGCTGAATATTTCTCTATTTGTGGTACTCATAACTTCGCTAACGTAGATTTTGCTATAACAAATATAAATAAATTTGCTAACAAAAGTAACTCCTTGATCCACACTTTAATGTACTTTTTGGGCACTAGCAGTCAGAACATCAAAGAGATTGTCGTTACATTTCCTGTCAGAGGGCACAGTTTTATGCCCGCCGACAAGTTTTCGGCAGGGTAGAGAAGTTATTGAGAAAGCAGCCTACCATTAATTAGTACCAAGGAAGAGTACTACAGTGTGTACCAGTCTGTTGGAGAAGTGAGAAAACTGGGGGATGACTGGTCCTTGGTAGACACAAAAAGTTTATCTACACGATTCAGGAACATCAACCTCATTTCTGACAAAAAAAGAATTTTCTTGAGGAAAGGAAAGACGGTGGTGAAAAGAACTGGTCGTGAAGTGCCCAGTGTTAAAGTGAAAGCAACCAATCACTTCAGATTTCAAAGCGACACCGAACAGTTTATTTCTCTGCAGAAGAGAGGTCATCTGCCAAATGTTCTTCAACGCCTTTAGAGCCTGTTCCACTTGGCCATGGTATAAAAGCCGCTAAGAAGAAGGATGTCGGATCTCTGCTGGAGTTGATGCATGGTGACAACTGGAAAAGCAATACCAACTTGCCTTGGTATAAGACAATTCTTGAGGACACCTGAATGTTGTGAAGATGATGGTGAAGAAGAAGAGTGTGACTGTCTAGAACCAGACATCGGACTGCACATCTGAAAGTATTACTAAGCCTACTTTCTACAATCATTATTTCACATAATATATGTAATAAATATTTTTTGGAAATTAAATAAAAGTAGCATTATTATACATATTGTTTACTGCATTTTTTGCTTAAGCCAAGCAAAAGCAAACATATCCGTTGTGATCAGTCAAAACAGAACATGTCCATATTTAATTTGCTTATAAAAGCTGCAGTACTTATAAAGTATTTGAATTGTACACATTTTTGTTTTAAGAAGTTCATAGAAATCATAACATATATTGGATTATGCAGACTGGTGCAGTACTTAAGTTATTCGCCGCTAGGAGAGGCGAGAGGGAAAGAAAGTTTTTTTAATAGTTAGTTGCAAATGGGAGCTCCCAGGTGAAGCATTTATTTATTAGGGTGTGCTATTAATTTTAAAACTTTGTATGTACCCTTACATGTGTATATTTTGTTTATTAACAACCATTGAATGTTTTTTTATTGCAATTTTCAAAAATTACTCAAGAGAATCTTGTATCAGCTTATGTGAATATAATTTTTTGATAAAAACATTTTGTTTTATTCGCGATTGTTCTGTTTATTTACTCATGATTGCCAGAGTAAAATGGGGGCCGCTCCGGGATCTGAAAGCTAATTAGATCAATTAGTTCATTTCAGAGAACCTTTTCAAAAAAAAAAAGAAGTTAAGGTTAAATCTAATTGCGAAATACAAGATTCACCAATTATATATTGAAATTTAGATTGACTGTTTTATTACTAAGTCATTGAATCATATAAATATCATTTTATAAAAGACCTTCATAAATATCATTTTATAAAAGACCTAGTTTTAGTTTAATATTACAAGTATTTGATATTTACAAGCAATTTAACTAAAGTAATATTTTTTGTTATACGATTAGGTTTTATTTACAAATTCACTTTTATATATTATTTATATTTTAAAACGCTTCTTTTACAGTATTTTGTAATTGTTGGCACTGTCTCTAAATTGCCTTTCTTATAGTGTTTTGTTTTTGTTACAAGTATACAGAATATAGCTGAAAATGTCTGGTAGAAGTAGTCCAATGGAAAGCCTTGTAGAGATGGGATTTGAGTTAAGGTCAGGAAGGAGATACTATAATAATGAAAAGCAGATTGTTGTACTGAATGATGAAGAGAGTGACAGCAATCAAAGAGATGCCGAGTCTGTAGTTGACTACGATAATAAACCGAATGAAAATAACCCCTCGTCGGCACATAATCACATCAAAGAATTTAATGTGAAAATTGATGGTATTGTTAAAATCATGCGAGAGAATTGTAAGAAAAACTTTAGTACTTTATATAACTTATGGAAAACAACTCATGACAGAATAGACAAAGAAGTTGACCAGTTAAATGAAAAAATAAAAATGATTGTTGAAAAACAAAGTGAATTCCAAACATCTACGAATACAAGATTGGCAACAATAGAGGAAATGTTAGAATTATGTAGTTCTCAGTTAAATACTTTATTGGAACTTCCTGCAGTAATTGAAAACAAATTTGACACAATTAATCGGAAATTATTACAACGAACGGAAATAGAAAACAAAATACAACCTTCACTTTTACAAAATAATAGCGCTATTAATAATGATGTTTTAACTGTGGAAAGCCAAGAAATGCAGTGTTTAGACAGCGCCATGATTTCTAAATTCTACAAAAATTATCACCTTACAAAAATTACCTTTAAGGACAGTTACACTGATAGACCCAAGTATTTTATCAAGAATCTAAAGGATGCTTATGCCAAAATCGGGAGGTTTTATGATTTCCAACGGTTTATAAGCATGCATTTATTTGGGGAGTCGAAAGAATGGTTCTTTACGCGGGCGGAATCTCTTAATAATTTAAATATATTTATTTCTGAATTCGAGAAAAGGTTCGGTGGCGATAGATACGATGTCATAGTCAGAAGAGAACTTTATTGTGGGCATTATAGTAAGCATTTAGAGATGACTCCTGGTGAATATTTCGGGCATTTACTGCTAAGAGTCCAAGATTGTAAATACCCATTTGATGGATCATACCTATGCGAATTATTGGGACGACATTTTAGTCCAACTATCGAGAACTGTGTTAAACTGCAAAACATTACTTCTACGGAATTGTTGCATGAACAAATTCACAGAATGGGAATAGATTTTATCCGAAAGGAGGTTCCAACAGAAGTGTGTCCCCCGTCAAGGAAATCAACAAACTGAGGGAGGCAATATGCAGTACGAACATTTTAACCAGAACCGTCCGAACAGGAACCTGAAGGATTCCGTTTATTCAACGAGAATATACACTAACCAGAAGAAGTTCCTTAATGGTGAATCGAACACTCCGACTAAAGACTCATACAACACCAGAAATAATATCACGGTTGATTCTAAACCAGGACAGTACTACTTAGCTGTGGTTCCATCATACGTTCCATGATTGGCTGTGGTTCCATTTTCTATAGGGGTGCATACAAAACTAGGTTGAAGAAATTGGATTTGATTCAAAATAAAAGTATAAGGACATGTGTGGGATATCTAAATAGTATTCTATTGGACGTAATGCTAACAGAAGCTTGTGAAATGCCTTTATCGGTCAGCAGACAAAAATGTTAGCTGATCGTTATATGATTAAATTATTATCCAAATCAAGTCCAATATTCAATCAACTTTGCAGCCTTCAGTAAAAGTTTTGATTACTATTTAATGGCAGAAGAAAATCTCTCTGTTATTAGTAAACAATTTAACAGACTATCGTGTATTCGTGCCCAGGATACAAGATATTCAGTAGACCCAAATAATGTCTCTGTTTACTCTTGGAGTGAAGACGAAGGGAAAAAATGGTCAAACAAAGTATAGCTAGTGTTGTTTTCAACGAACTGAAAACAGTAGATCTTTCGAGTTACTCCGAGGTCAGAATAAGAACATCAATGTCCTTTGTATGTGTGCAAAATAGCTATCTTGTGCACCCAGCTGAGTATGTATTGTATTAGTATACCAAGTGACAGTGCATTCATTCCTCCCATCAGATAGGGTATTTGGATTAACTGAAAGAGTTCTCAAATCCAAAAAAACAATTATCCAGAAGGAAGAGTATCATGAAATTTTTGAAACTTATGGTATGCTAAGATTGACTGGCAGAGACTGAAACCTTTGAACTGGAAGGAGCAAGCAAAGCAATACATAAAAACACCAGGGTAACTTCACTTCAAGATATCTCAGTGCAGAAGAATCATCTTGAGACGTAGCAAAGTAGGTAAAATATTAGTCAAGGGGGAGCTTTCTACAATATAGAGACAAGAAGAGGAGCGGCCAATCTGAAGGAACAAAAATTGAAGATATCTTTCCACAGTCAGTTCCAATGGGTGTCAAAATACAAGCAGAAAAGATGAGAGACGTGGACCAAGCTACTTGAGAAGCACTGGTAACGAGTGGAGGAATATTGAATCGCTACAATGGTTTGTGAAAGTTATTGATAATAACAAGGTGAGTCAAGAAGATGGACAGACTCATTCAATAGATTCAATAGAAGAAGATACTTCTACAGAAAATTGTGAGTGCTTTGAACCTGAAAAAGAAGAATCAGCTGATAATGTGTGTTACGTATTTCTGGGGTTGTGCAGACGAAATCCGTAATCTGTTTGACCACCTACTCCTAGGTCCCGCCACATCCCAGGTAGGAGGGGTAATTAATACTTTCAGTTCTCCCGCGTGGAGAGCTAAGACACACACTTCCCGACGAGAGACCGAGCTAGAAGAGAAGCCGTTACTCTATTATTACTTATCTTGAAGATTACTTTTGCTGTCTAGTTTAATTATGAAACTGTTTAACGAAGTTTTGTTTAGATGTTTCTGACTTTTCAATATTTAAGTGTTATAGTTACTAAAAGAAGTGTTGTTTTACTTCCTGAGTAGCATCACCAATTATAGCCTCATTTCGTGATACAATTTATAACTTAATTCATTATTTAGTGCCTATTAAGAGCCTTTACAGCTGTGGTGACCATTAATTCAACCAACTTCAGGCACATTGCTTATATTAACTTCTTACAACCGTCTGTGAGTAAAGATAATTTTCCTATTTTCCCGTCCTTTATATCTGTAACTCACTATTTAATTTTAGTTACTATAAGCTGGCAGATGCCACTTGTGCGATACATGAAATCGCCCATAAAGGTAATTTACCGTTTTTCTATTAGCGCCTTCAGCATCAGTTTAATACTCATATGTAATACTAAATTTTTACCTTTACTTCAAGATATGTGTCTCTTGACTCTCTACTTAAATTATGTGTTCCAGTTGGACGTAATCTATTCACCACAGAGAACGATTTCCATTTACTGAAGTGTGAGAGGCTGTACAATTCCGAGGCAAGTAAATACACTTCTACATTTCTTACTATGTCTCAGTATCTAATACTACAAGTGCCTTTTACCTTATTTGGTTTCATATCGTCTCAAGCTCAAATTGAGCCTTCATCAGTTCTTTCTCTATCATTATTATAATATCCATTCGTTCGTTTGCCAACAAATTCTTAGGTTCTACAATCTGCCTAATTTTAGTGGTCCTCCAACATATGTGACAACATCTTCTAACCAGCAACCTCATGGACACCTCTGGAAGGGATTGTTTGACCTTCAGATAATCGGTGCGATTCCCAAAGCTTACCCTATAGTCAATGAGTGTTTTCAAGTCCAGTTGTGAGACAGAAGGACTGGGGAGCAGCTAATTCTTCAATAAAGTTATTGTTACACAAGGATTATTTGTTTTTCTGTCTTTTATTGCTACACCTACCCCTTGTAGTTTCCGGTTTTGTTGCTTCTGGCATTGTAAAAAGTGTTTTATATAAATCGCGCTCCAATTCATGGTGTACTAAAAATAAATTATTTGATAGCTGTGTTAATAGGGAAGGGATTAGCTCAGCGGTAGCGCGCTGGACTAGCAACGCGGAGATCACGGGAGTTATATCATATACAACTGTTTGTTAGTTTTTAAAAAGCAAAATATTTATTCAATTACAAAAGTTCATATATATATAAGTATTAAACAGTTAGTATATAATATGTAGGGAAAGGGGGTAATGTTCACGACTTACTTGGATAGAGTGGTGTCACTGGTTGAATGGTAGAGCAGAACTGGTTTGCCAAGAGGGGACTGTCATATATATAGTAAAAGGATGGCCTTTTATCAAGGTTCCAGGAAGAGGAAATGATAAGGTGCAATGTCGCACGTTTTGTGTATATAATTCCTCCGTCCTTAAGTTTTTCGTGTCTTCACGAAATTTGGAACCTCTGGGTTGTTATTGCATCTGAAGATGTTGTTGGTAGGCCGCCATGGTTGTTGAAAATGCATGACTTGGTTGCTGTGAAAGAGACCTTGGTGTGTCCTCTGGGTTCTCTATTTCTTGTTGTCGTGATTCCCTTGTTGTTGGTGTTATTAGGAGTTTATAGATTCTTTTTCTGTGTTGTGTTATTAAGTGAGCGATTGAGAGGCAGAGAGCGATGATTGCAATGATGAACAAGGTTGACGTGTGGTCTGAGGTGGACTCTTCTTCGAGTTCTTCAAGGGTTTCATTTTTATATTCAAGTCGTGAAGGTCAAGGAAGGAAATATTAAGGGTGTCATATTGGTTGGGTAATACATGTTCAAATTCATTATAAATATAAATTGGTTTACAATTGCTAATTTGCTCTCCACTTTCGAGAGTTAACAGCGCAGTATTTTTAATATTTACAGTAAAGCTTGCATTACCTCTACTAATATTTACAATTGGGGTTTCGTATATTAAGTATTTGTTAACAATATCTGTTTAATCTCATAACTCCTTTTTGTCCCCCAATATATGCCTTCCGCAATACATATGTTACTTTCGGCCGTTTTCGTATTTACGATAATTTCCGATCGTTCATTTGTTCAGCTTCACCTCCAATCAGTTAGTTTTCAGTTCGTTCTCTGCTAGTTCTGTACTTATTCTGTTGTACCCTCGCTCGTACGCGCACGGAAGTGCTCTACATTTTCCACGTGCTACCCCGCATATTGAGTGTTTCGTTTTCTCTCTGTTTGTTTGCCGCAAGTATACGAGCGTCTCGTTTCTCACCTCTTTCGTTACACCGCATTTTCACGGGTACACAGTTTTCCGCTATTCTCGTTACACCGCATGTTCCCCGCTTGAGTACAGAACATCATACAAAGGAATCTACTTATGCTTACTTGGCCTTCAATCTGCTTGCCCTTTAGACTGGAGGACACCATCTACGTTCACAAAGGTATCTGGGCCAGGGGAGTGGGGGAGTCGACTCTCTTTTCCTTTTGGGGTCCCTTTCCTTGGAACGTTGTTAAGCCAGTGTCCACATCTTACAAGGTAAGCGTTTTATTATTCATACTTATTTGGATTATTATTCTCTGTTTCCCCACATTAAGAACTACACCTCAAATACCGTCCACTTACCGCATTTGTTTGACAAGATCAGACAATATCTATATATTTTATAAAGGGTTTAGATTTAGGGATGGTTATTATTTTACATTTGTTTTCAATATTCTTATTTAAAAGATTAAATATACATTCGTTATTAATTATTGTTGAATTTTTACAATAATAGTTACTTAATAGTAGTTCACACTGAGCAGTATACAATTTATCAGTTTTCAGGACTAGTGAGGGAAACGTGGGTATGGTGAACGTCTGATTTGGGTGGTCATAGGGATAAGATAGGAGGAAGTAAGTTTCTGTTAGAGGGGTTTCAACTGGAAGTTGGACCAAATAGTGAAGATGTGTGGGGGTGATTGAACAATAACTTTTTCCGATCTGCCATAATATTTCAGCATTATTAGATATCAATTTGATATTGTTAAGGTATTGCAGTTGCATTAATTCCTTTTGAGAAATTATGCTACTGTGTATTATTCCTAATTTACAAAATTCTACGGAGTCGTCTAGTCATTAATTTTGTTAACTATAAGGGTAAGGGCCGAATGGAGGGTTGTGTATAATTGATTTATTTCCAGGGTGTTGCTGATGTCATAGCTTAATAATTTCTTTACTTTTAAATTATTGTCGCGGATGATCGCGATTTCTTTGTTAAATTCGTTGATTAATTTTTTGTTGACTGTTAGTTGTCGTAAAACATTATGTTCTAAATGATAGTCGTTCTTTTCTATTTTTCTTATTACTTGGTCATAATACTTTTTGTCATTGGCATCCATATTGCCAGTTATCCATGATATGGCTCTGCCTAGGGCGTTTATTAAACCGCGTTTGGGTCGCGAGACTTTGGAATTTACAAGCACGCGATCTAATTTATTTTGTGCATATTTAATATGGGCTTTCATATAGGAACGTAGTAATGAATGGGAGTTGATTTTGAGGTGTTCAATATAGGTCTGTTTCGGGTCTCTTTTTTGTTCTGTTAGGGAATTGAGGGTGTAGTCTATGTTGTTTAATTCTTCCTGAAGGGAAGTGATGTTGATAGAATGCATATAGGTAAAATATTTGTTAATCATGTAGGAGTCTTGTATTTTAATTGGAATAATGCCAGGGCCTTTGTGTATGCTTGTGCTTTTATAAGCTGCTGCTAGTCCCAGGCTTAGGAGAATCAAAGTCATTGGGGTGATCATGTCTGTTTCCTGTTGTTTGTTTGTCCTGCGAACAAGAAAGTTCACTTGAATGGTCTTCGAATTTTCTGGGGCGTTTGAGTTGTGTGGGGTGTATTTTTGTTTCTTTTGTTTTGCGTGTCAATATTTTTTGTTTGGTTGGGTCGTATATTACAGGTTTGTATTTGGGTTAAGCTTTGTTGCGATTATGGGTTTTTACATATATTTTGCCAGGGGGTATTTCTATGTTTTCTCTGTCTTCGTTGAGTAAGTTGGTTCTTTCTTCCTTTTCTTTTTCAATTAGAGTTTTAATGGCTTTATGTATTAGTTGTTTTTCTTTGTGATATTCTTCTGTTTGTATTTCAAAAATGGTGGCTTGATTTTGTTCTGTGGGGAAGGTAATGCCAAAACTAATTTCGTTAGGGCTGAGTTTCAGTGTTCCATTTGGAGTGTTGTTATAAGCTATGATTGCAAGTTTTAATGCTTGGTTTAGCGGTAATTTGGGTTCGTCTATGCGGATTATGTTAAGTAGTTCTATTAAGGTGGAGTGTGCACGATTGATAAGGCCGTTGGAATTGTGATGGTGTGGGGTAGTTAGATAAAGGGTGATGTTGTTATAGTTTAGGAATGATTCGAATCCTTTATTTGCGAATTCTTTTCCGTTGTCGGCTTGAATTTCTCGGGGTGCAGGAAAATTGCTAAGACGTCTAATTTGTCTATGACTTCCGTACTGTTGATGGAGGTATTATAAAGGCTGTCATTCTCTTAGAGAAGCAATCTATTAGTGTTAGAATGGCGTTATTAGAGAAAAATAAAGTATCAATTTGTAGTTTTTCGAAGGGTTTACTAGGAGTTGGGGTAAGTTTGAATTTCTGTCTCGGGGGATTTCGTTCGTATTTAACTTTTTTGCATGTGTCACAGTTGTTAATGACTTCCGTGACATTGTCTATCATACGGGGCCAATAGTATTTTATTTTTAGTTTTTCATAGGTGTCGTTTATTCCGCGATGGCATCTTTTACTAATGTGGTAGTTTCTAATTAATTCAATTTGATCGTCTTTGTCTTCAACGTCAATGTTAATTTTAAAGTATCTTTTTATGCGTACTGTAGGGTAGGTTGTTGATATAATATTTTCAAATATTTTATATATGTCTTCTAGAATGGTATTCATCACTGTTGCTTGGTTGGAACAGTATAGGCCGTATGTAGTGTTTGGTTTAAGAAATTCCAAGCAGTGCTTGGTCAGTACTTCTTTATGTGGCCATGCTACTTGCCATATTAATCTGGTGCGGTTGCCAAAGTAGGTTTTTGATTTGCTATTAGCGGGATTGCCAATGTTTATATGTATTTGTGTTTTTCAGTGTTCACGCATTTCTTTTTGTCTGTAATTATAAACTGATTGGGGATTGTTTCCTCGGTTGTTTCGTTGTTATTTTGGGGACTCTTTTGGGACTCATTTTGGGAGTCCAATTGGGGACCATTTGTTTCTTCTGGGGGACCATTTATTTCTTCTAGGGAATCATTTATTTCTTTTGGGGGGATCATTTATTTCTTCTAGGGAGTCAAATTCTTTTAGGGTGTCCACGATTAATTCATCTAAGTTCATTGGGGGTATTTCTTCTGGAGGATTAATTTCGTTTATTATTCTAGAAATCTCATCATCTTCTAGGGGTTCTTCTAGAATTTGTTCTAAATATGGGGACCCAAGAGGGTCGAAGGGATTGACTTCGTTGATATCGTCAGCTGGGCTTGATGGTGTTGCAATACTTGGGATGTCATCAAGTATGATGTTTAAGGGGACCGGATTACGGGACAAGGCATCTGCAACGTAGTTGGTTTTTCCGTCTACATGCTTTATTTCGAAGTCGTAGTCAGATAGTTGGTTTTTCCATCTAAGGAGTTTTGCGCTGGGGTCTTTCATATTGTGCAGGTATTGTAGCGGTTTATGGTCAGTACAAATTGTAAAGTTTCTTCCGTATAGGTAGGGTCTAAAGTGTTTACATGCCCATACAATAGCTAGTAATTCCTTTTCTATAGTACTGAGATTTTCTTCTCGGGAGTTTAGAGTACGGGAAGCATAAGAGATAGGAAGATCTTTTCCAGATACGTTTTGTGATAGGACTGCTCCAATTGCGTAATTAGAAGCGTCGGTGGTTAGTATGAATGTCTTGTTAAAGTCAGGGAACTGTAGTATGGGGCTGTTGATTAACATGTTTTTTAGTTTGTTAAAAGCTTCTATATAAGCGTTGTCTATTTTTATGGGTTCATTATTCTGTCTTAATTTTTCTGTTAGGGGTTTCGCGATTTTTGCATAGTTATTGATCATTTTGCGATAATATCCTGTAAGGCCTAGAAATTGCTTAATTTGTTTTTGGGTTTTTGGCATAGGGAATTCTTTTACTGCTAGAATTTTGATTGAGTTTGGTCTTATCCCTTGAGCTGATATAATGTGACCTAGGAATGTGATTTTCTTTTTGAAAAATTTGGTCTTATCTAATTGGATCTTTAGGTTATGTTTTTCAAGTAGTTTGAAGGTTGTTTCTAAATCAGAAATGTGCTGTTCAATTGTTTTGGAAAATACTATTATATCGTCCAGGTATACCAATACATTTTCAGTGTTGGCAAACACGATATTCATTGCTCTTTGGAATGTGGGTGGAGCGTTCTTTAAACCGAAGGGCATTCTCAAGAACTCATAGTGTCCTGAGTCAGAGCTGAAGGCTGTTTTTGCTATGGATTTGGGTTCCATTTCAATTTGGTGAAACCCGGATGCTAAATCTATGGCGCTAAAATACTTAGCTTTTCCTAATTGATTCAATAGGTCTTCAATGTTCGGTATGGGGAATCTGTCACTAATTGTTTTTTTGTTTAGGTTTCTATAATCAACTACAACGCGTATTTTTCTTTGCCGGATCCATCTAATTTTTTTGTAACTACCCATATAGGGGAGTTGTAGGGTGAACTTGAAGGTTGAATTATTTTATTATCTAGTAACTTTTTTATTTCCTGATTTACTTTATCTTTGTAAACTACAGGGTATCTACAGTTATGCGAATACACAGGGGTTTCGTCTTCCGTTTTTATTTCATGTTTTAGTATTTGTAGAACTTAATTTGTCGTTTTCTCGTCTTATAATTTTAGGATGTTTGGTTAGAAGTTCTATTAGAGGTGTCTTTTCTTCTGGTAGCATGTGTTCAGTCCTTATAATTTTTTCGATTTCGTTTGTAGATAGTTTATTGTGGTGTTTAATGTGTAGAGAGATGTCATGGTTTTCCGAATTCGTGATAGTTATCGTAACGCCGGGATATGTTATTGTATTTGTTTTAAAGTCTAGGACCAGGTTAAGTTTTGTCATGGTATCTTGTCCGAGTAACATGTTGTAATCGTTTGAAAATGGAAATACGTAAAGTTTAGCTTCATGGTTAATTCCGAAATGAGGTTGGAGGTTGAGGTGAATGTAGGAGTTTCCTTCTTTGGATCCTGCTGGAGTTGTTATGGAGAAAGGTTCGGGATAAATTGGTGTATTAGGAGGAATCGATGTGGGTGTGATGTAATTTCTGGTTGATCCTGTATCGATCAGCCATTTGTTTTGGAGTTTGTCTTTACAGTAGGGGAGCGTTTTAGTTTCTACTTGTGATTGTTCTTTGGACTTGTCTTTACAATAGGGGAGCGTTTTAATTTCTACTTGTGATTGTTCTTCGGACTTACACTGCTGGAGTCGCCGTTTTCTAAAAAATTTTCGAGTTGGTTTATTCTTTCGGTCAACTTTTTAATTTGGGAATCTTGGGGATCGTGCGTGGTCATATGTAAGGGTGCTGAATTTCTTTTGTAGAAATTTGATGGATTTGATGGTCTTGTGTTCTGTCTAGGTGGTTGTTGGTTTCGTTGGAACCTGGGATTGTTATTAGTAGGTCTATAAGAAGTTTGTATTTGAATCGGTGAGATTAAGAAGGGAAAGATTCCATTTGACCTAACTTTTCAGGAAGCGAAAAAACTTCACATCACACTAATTAGTGGTCTAATCGAAACACATTCTATTCCAATTTCATAGTCAATTATCTTGCCAAACTATTCGCAATGTTTTTTTTTCTGTGTCGTTATTTATAAGGCCATTATATTACTTCAAATATGGCGAAATCTTTCCCTTTTTAATCTCAACAAAGCATTCAAGTGATAAAATGAAACGAAACTCTTTGTTTTGATTGTATTTATTAGTTTTACATATAAAATTTACAAAATGAATTATTTTTAAATATTCAGAAGCAATTTACAGATTGTCTAATTCTTTTCTTACCATTGTTACTCACTGTCGTCATCTCTAGTTTGACCCGTAGTGGTGGGCCATTGCAAAATGTTGTCATAAAAGTCTCTAAACTGATGTGGGATATAATGAATCACCTTGGCAACGTCTCCTATTTTTTTCTTCTTTATGGGAACCTTTCCATCGTAAACACCTTCTACAGGGAGGATAGCCTCACCACCCTTATAAAGTTTGAAAATGTCACTGGTTATACGGTCAACGAAAGCATGTCCTGTCACATACCCCCTTTTTGCTGCCGTGAATGTTAGCTGCTTATATGTACTAATCTTAAATGGTACTTTGCTACCAACACTTTTGCAAGTTTTTTTGAAAATGCTAGGCCACCAATCTCTAAAGTTTAAGATTTCATTGTTTTTCCTCTTTTCACTTGGAAGCAAGGTTCTTTGATTTTTGATTTACTAATAATCTCATTATACTGTTCAGGGACGAATCACTTTTTTGATGACGCCAAAATCTCGGTCGCAGGGGAGGAAACTATGACCTCGAATTGGAAAATGCACATGTACCTCACTAAAACGTCTGGTAATGGTGAAACTCATGAAAAATCTCATTAAAGTATGGTTTCGATTTTGTCCAGGACATGAATCACTAAACACGTACAGAACTTTTACTTCAGGGGAAATTTCGTTGTTTATATAGTTATTTAAAAATGAACACACCTCGTTTGCTCCTTTTTTGGCCTCTCCCTCATGATAGGTATACATTGTAGCTTTCTGGTCTCCTAGATTATGAATACAAAACACGTACTGCCATAGTTTTCTAAGGTAGAACATTTCTTGGACGGGCAAGCACGGTAACGGTAGGTTTTGCATAAAATCAAAGCAGATTCCCCGTAAATCATTCCTGTTACTGCACATTTCGGTTACTTGTTTTATTTTTTCATAAAATTTAGCAGCCCTCCTCTTGTGGACCATCAACTCTGCTACAGCGGTGCGTTTCTCATTTTCATTCAAAACTGAGGACTTAATTTTTGTGTTTAAACCTTCACATATCGAACAAACGTCGACCTGAGGTCTCCCGAATCTATAGCCATAGTTTTCCTTGTAATAAGTTAAGAAAAATTCATACTTGATGATATCTTTAAGTTCTGGGTGTTTTTCCAGAAGCATATCATGCATCAGTTTACAAGTTAATCCAGCTTCAACGTAATGAACAGTGGTGGAAGAATAGTGAGACGTTTTTCTGGGGAAGGAGGCAATATGATCATTGACCTTTACTAAGACATCAATTGAAATCTTATGATGGTTATTATGTTTACCCCTCATGTCATTAGGTTGATCTCCCTTGGCTAAAATATTTGTTAGCCGAAACACAACTTTATTTGAGAGTGCATGTAGGCTCATAAAAGCCTTCCGACATACCTCGATGCGGTTAGAACTTTTCATTGCAAAATACTTAAATGATGAAGTAAACTTCTTCGAGTCTGGATTTTTCGGTCGATGTCTTTTGACATCATGTCTTTCAAGTAAACCCAATAAATAAGTGTCTTGTTCATTCTTCGGCCTGCCAATATAAACTGCATTTATAATGTTTTTTTTTTGTTCACTACTAAATGCCACAGTACACATTTTCCTACATTCACACTCAGGCCCTGTTTTCTTTTGCTCGACTAACCTACCATTGTTTGTAACAAATTCTTTTCCCTTGCGTCTCGCCATTTTCATAGCCTCTGTAATGCTTCCGGAGCCTCTTCGCTTTTTAACAGGGCTTTCGTCAGATTCTGACATTTTTGAAATATTAAAAGTATTACTGAAATAAAACAAACTTCCACAATCAAAACACAGAGCACTTAACCAAAAAGCAATCAAGAATAGTTCTGTTAAGACAACAACAAACAATGTAACATTCTACCGGGTAAAAAGAGAACTAGGCACTACTGTGAATAAGAAGGGAAAAAATTCCAAGAATCTTTCCCTTCTTCAGCTCATTCAATATTTCAAACAGCTTTATAGCACGTCATTTTCACAGGAATCTTTCCTTTTATCATCTTAACAGATACGTCTTAATTTCAGGAACAAAATGGCTATCCCAGATGATTTTGTCCAAAATGTGGAATCTTTTCCTTCTTAATCTCACCGATTCATTTGCATTAGTGGAGGGGGGTAATTAGAGGTTGAAGGAGAGTTAGGGTTGCGATAGGGTGGTTGGCCTTGTTGGAATCTTCTGGGAGAAGGATTATGCTGTGGTAGGGGCCTTTTGAGATGTCTGTGGTTTTCTATAGAGTTGGTCTATAATAAACATGCATTTAGTATTTAGGATTTGTCCTAATTCTTCTACAGACACAGGGTTGAAAAACATTATGTGATTAGATAGTTGCCAAGGTACAGTGGAGTAAAAGTGATAGATGATTTCTTTGTCTATGTATTGCATTGATGTTCTAGTTGTGTTCTCATCTACTCCATCAATCATATATTTAGCAAATATTAAGTGTCTTATTGCCCTTAGTCTAAGGAAGTATTCAGTTGGGAGTTCTTTGAAGTGTGGTTTCATGCTATACATTTCCGCTTTTAGATTTTCAAATGTTTTAGAATACGAGAAATTTCTTTTAATTATGTCCAAAAGATCTTTGATGGTATGGATGGTCTTGGTTAGGATTAGGGATTGTGCCTGACCGGTAAGTTTTGCTTTGACTTTGTTAAGTAGTAGATACTCATTTGTCGCTCTTCCTACAATGTTAGGTTGACAAGTTACATTATAAACATCTTCGACTGTTTGCACGAAGTATAATAGTTCACTAGGCTTTCCACTAAATGTGGGGATGTGATCGTAGTCTTCTTTACGTAATTGGTGATTAATTATTGCCGCGGGCTGACTTGTGCGGGAACGCGGGGTTTGTTGGACTTCGGTTTCTGGGGTAAGGACTGGAGTTAGGTCATTAGTGTTTTGTAGTACAAGGGACATCTTAAATTGCTCAGGTGATCACAAATATAAATATATACATACAGGACTTATAAATTTAACTAAAGGGGCTTTGGTTTTACGTGGACTTACAATTTAAAAGGGGTTTTTTTAATTAATTAGGGGCTTTTCACAATGTTATATGGTCTTAGAATTCAGGGGGTTTTGTTTAATAAATGCCCTTGCCTACTTTATACGTTTTTAATTCATTGTTTCGGCAGGGTAATTAGGGGACCTTCTTTCTTTTCTTTGGGACTTATAGGGGCTTCTAATAATTTGGGGTAGTCAGGACAATATACATAAATTGGGTAATTGGGACAATTATTAATTAATTAAAACTTATGAGAATAAAAGGATTATTCACTGCCAAGATTATAATAGAATGGAAAGAATACAATAAAAGAATAATAATAAGCCTATTTACATGTGAGTTCTGCCCACCTGTGACGTAAGATGTTGTGTTGTTGCCTTGATGTCTTCTTGCTCTCTCTCTCAATCTTTCTCACTTACGATGAAATGTTGTATGTTGAAGGTTTTCTTGAAGTTTCTTAAATCACTACCGATATACTACTTCGATCGGCACTGGAATACTAATTTGTCTTGAAATACTAATTCGAGTCTCTGCAATCGGGCGCCAGTTATATCATATACAACTGTTTGTTAGTTTTTAAAAAGCAAAATATTTATTCAATTACAAAGTGCAATTACAAAAGTTCATATATATATAAGTATTAAACAGTTAGTATATAATATGTAGGGAAAGGGGGGAATGTTCACGACTTACTTGGATAGAGTGGTGTCACTGGTTGAATGGTAGAGCAGAACTGGTTTTGCCAAGAGGGGACTGCCATTTATATAGTAAAAGGATGGCCTTTTATCAAGGTTCCAGGAAGAGGAAATGATAAGGTGGAATGTCGCACGTTTTGTGTATATATCTCGGGTTCGAATCCTGCCGTGCTACCCTTAGATTTTCTCTTCCTAGGAGCCTCTACAGCTCACTGCCCGGCGATGGACAGTGTTGTCTGTAACGGGAGAACACTGTCCGGAGGCCGGCAGTGCACTGAAAAGGCTCCGGGCGCAAATGACCACAGATGTTGAGACGCCTTAATTAAAAAAAAAAAAAAAAAAGCTGTTAGGCCAGTTTTATTATACGCTTCAGAAATATGGGCCCTTAGATATCTCGACCAAGAAGAAGTGGTGCAATCTACATTTCTCAAATCCCTATTTCACTGGCCGTCACGAACCCCCAATTATATTGTCAGATTGGAAACCAAAAGAACCCACTTAAAATACTATATCTTTAAATCTGCTCTGAACTGGTGGTGTAAACTGTTAAACATGTGTAACAACAGATTTCCAAAAATTTGCTTCAGAAAGTTATTACTGCTCGACAAGTCTTAGAATAATGAAATTAAATATAATTGGGCCTCACAATTACGAAGTATACTAAATTGTATTGGCTATGATTGGTTGTGGGTGCAACAGGACATAGCTTTGTTAAACAAATTTAAATCCAAAATTCTAAATGAATATGTAATCTATCTACATAAATTAGACCTGGATAGAGTCGCTGCATCTTCATATAATCCTCAAATATAAAATCTTAATCACTAACAGACAGTATAATTTGTATCTATCATTCAACCTCTCTTTTCAATCTATTCGTGTAATAAGCCAACTGAGAGTATCTTCCTCAGAGAAAGCAATCATTTACTACAAAGGCAGCAGGTATACCATAAACCTAGAAGAATATTGTAAATTCTGCACCAAAGTTAAAGATAGCTTGCACCACATCTTCTTCGTATGCCCTGTCTATGAAAACTTTAGTATACAATTTTTATTGGATCTTGATACTAAAAGTATGGATCATTGTTTATCTTTTGAAAATGTAAACCAAGTAACAAACGTATATTTTTTCTTTATGAACGTACTGAAAACTAGATCTTTGATATGATATCAAGTTTGATCCTTATTATATTTAATTAAACAATGTAAACAAACAGTTGTAATGATAAATGAAGTTGACTGTATTAATTTTATAGTTCTCGCCTTCCAACTATAGAAGTACTAAGTGTCTATTTTTATTTTATTTCTTTTTATTTGTGTATATAAATTTATTCTTTTGTCTTTTTGTTTCTGTCAATTAGGAGTTTATAAAAATGTACCAAACTCTATCTGTATGTACTAAATTGTATTCAACAGATAAATAAATAAAAAATAATAAATAAATCATTTAATACAACTAAGATTGTAATTCAATTAAGATGTTCAGCCACAGTATTTGATATTTTTGTGTATATTTAATTATTTTTGATATGAAGAATATTATTATATTATAATCATATAATTGCACTTTTAGTAAATATTCAGATATATTTTAGATAATAGATATTTCTAATATTTTTCTTCTTTCCTTCGGCTGTATGCGTGACAATTCACTGAGATTAGTAATTCTTTAATTTACATTGATAATTGTATTAATTTCATTTTTACTTTTTATTATTACTATAAATGGCATTACCTTTCTTTTTTTTCTTCTAGGTATACATTGTAACAATATAATTTACTGTTTTATTTTGTATTTGCAAATAACCAGGCTCGTTATACAAGTTTATTACTTTAACAATAAAAAATTAATTTATATTATTTTTAATTATTTTGCAGCCCTAATGATGATAGAAAATGCAATCGAAATTTGAAGATTTCACCTACAGGTTTTTGAAGATATTCCACTGACCTAACTCCATGAAACTTTGAAACAAAGAATATATTTCTACTCTATCTCTCTTATAAATCAGTCGGTGATATGTATGAGAGAAACATTGAAATAGCCAAATCATTGGTCTGTACAAACCACGACGTTGGATGAAGATTCGAAACCGTTCAGATATAAGGAAAAGAAACAAATATCGGGTCCATCATCAGATATTGTCCAGCATTAGGTTTCAACCAATAAGATTTTTACAATATATAGCCGAATATTTCTTTACTATTGTACTAAAGATATTTACAATATTATTAGAGATTTTATCTGACCATACGGTAGCATAGAGATACCAAAGAGTTTCAATTTATCAAAATCAAAGTACGATTGTGAAGAGAAAAAGGAAACAGAAGACAAAACTCAATTTTAGAATATAGGACCATTTTTATTTAAGGACATTTCTCTTAATTGCAAATTTGACAAAATAAATATTAAAAGATGTGGAGGATTTCTTTCTGTGCTAAAGAGGCTAATTTTTGAATGCAGACCATGTTTTAATTCGTAGGAATCATTATCTGGCGATTACAATTAAAACATTGCGACGAATAGTACATATTTATCTTCAGCAATTCGTAAAAAAAAAGTTACAGTTAAATTGCTGTTTTACTCAGACACTTATAAGACAAATGAATTCATCAGGAGAATGGAAGGAATCTGCCTAAAATAAAATTCGAGCCAATAAAACAATCTAATCAAATGTAACCCAGCGTATTCTTTTGCAATGTTTCCAATTTTAAGATTTATTTGAACTGGTTTTTTTCTTGTTTACTTTATCACTTTATGGTCCCCCCCCCCAAATTAATGGATACCAAAATATAACTACAATGTTCAGCATGCCAAATATCATTCTATTTTGTATTTTATTCATATTTAAACTACAAACAATTGTGGGCACTAATGATTTGAGTCAACATTTGTTTCTTCTGGACCAATTAAGGATACTAGTCACCAAATCTCATACAACAAACTGAAAGTTTGTCACTGAGTAAATATCCTCGTTTACTTATTATACTATTATAAAAAATCAAAATAATAAGTTCAAGGTTGCTGCAATTACTTAAAGCCCAAAAATTATTCTTAATTATATTAAGACTATTCAATCACTCCATTGACTCTCAATCATGGTTTAGGTGCTGTTAAGCCACGCCAGTGACCTTCAATCATGGTTTACAGGCTATTAAGCCACGCCAGTGACCTTCAATCATGGTTTAGGGGCCGCTAAGCCACGCCAGTGACCTTCATTCATGGTCTAGGAGCTGTTGAATGAGGCCCACTAATTAGCCACTCATATGAAAGAAAAAACTAATTTTAGGCTGTTTAAGTAACCGAAGCAAGTTTAAGAAAATGCAATGATTTAGGTTATAATTGAAAATTAGTAATATTAGTGAAGAGATGGAATTCAATGGTTTCTAGTTCCTTAAGTGATCCTAGTATTGCAATTTAAGTGACAAAAAACATATTTATATGGACGTAAAGGTTTTTAAAAATGCAGAAAATAACAGATTAAAATGGAGATAGAATTCAATGGACCCGTTAAATGCTGATTAATTAATTCAACACGATTAAAAATACAAAATCCTCTAAATCTTTTTAATTGCAACATTTCGCCCCTTGTCTTTGTTAGAACTTAAAGATAACTACTGTGGTTGGTTAGATGGTTGGGGATCCAAACAGCTGGATAATATCTTAGACCGTGTCTGTCACAGTATGTTTCTTTACTTATTGCTGACCAATTCCGGGCCAACCCCACTCATCAGTTGTAGCTGTTATTGTTTCAGGTGATATTTTTAATCATTATCAGAAATAATGTGAGAAACATGTACAGTTTTAAATATCTGAGTGTCTCCTGTTTCAGTATCCAGTCTGATAAAATAGACCATCATGTCCTCAAAATATCCACCCCCTAATTAAACAAAAGCAAATAACCAATTACTATTTCAGATGTTCAAGACTAATCACAGAACAAGACAATTATTTTTCCGTTAAGTTATTACACAAATTCATTACCGCTGAAAATATGATTTATGCTAACCAACTCTATTCTTACAATTAAACTCAGCCATATAAAACCTCATAAAAAAGATG
Source organism: Triatoma infestans (assembly GCA_011037195.1). Lineage (NCBI taxonomy): Eukaryota > Metazoa > Arthropoda > Insecta > Hemiptera > Reduviidae > Triatoma > Triatoma infestans. The sequence continues at coordinate 98,912 of JAAEAF010001347.1, read as the reverse complement.
CTTGAAAACGTAATTAAAAGAAAATTATACTTTTTCCCAGAAAACTAGGTGTATTAATAATTTTTTTACAACTATAGGTATCTTCAAAGATATTTTGTACTGTTGCTGTAATAACACTCAAGTATCATTGATATCACTGATAGCATCGACAATAATAGGCGATCTGGATAGCCAAGAGTTCTTTCCAAGAGAGATAAGCGTCAAGTTGTGAAGATGATAGCCAAAAATCCAGAGAAGAGTGCTCGTTCGTTGGCGGAACACATACAATCAGGGTCACGAAAGATAGTTAAGTACATCTCAAACTACCAGGAATCGGCTTCAGAAGGAGAACTCCACGAAAGAAGCTATTTGTCAATGAGAAAAATCGGATCAATCGCCAAGAAGTATGTGGACAAGCATCTGGATTTTTGGAAAAAGTGTTTTATTTTCAGATGAAAGTAAATTTAATAGTTTGTTTTTTGATCTGATGGTCGCCGTTTTGTCTTATGAAGAACACAGTGCCACAGTGAAACATGGTGGGAGGGCCTGTAATGGTTTAAGAATGCATGAGCTGGGCTAGGGTTGGAGAAATACATATTATTGATGCCAAAAAGGTAGGTGGATATATATTCAGTTGAAAATTTAGAGAAAAGTGTCCAAAAATTAGGGATTCGGGATAGTTATCTTTTTTCAACAAAACAACGATCCCAAGCAAACCGCTAAAAAAAAACCACGAGAATGATTATTGTATAACGTTCGAAAACAATTACCGGTCCTCTTAATGGTTAATCCCATTGAAAATTTATGGGCTTGCATTGGACAAAAAAATTTCAGTAAAAAAATGATCCAGTAGGCAACAACTTATAGAGAACATAAAGAAACCATGGAATGAAATATCACTAAATTTAACACATAGTCTTATTTTGAATAAATGCCAAGTCGGCTTGAAGCTGTTATTATGCTAGAGGACTACATTCAAAAATACTGAAAAACTGCCTTTTCTTTTTACAATGAAATGTGACTTCCATTTTTACGTGTAGGAATACCGTCCACTTCGCATGCGAAATTTGCACGATTTTATTAATTTGTTAGCCACTTTTATGTTTTTTATTATTTTTTTAGCTCTCAGAGATCTACACCTCAAGAAGATAGACGGAAGGGATCTAAGCAGAAAAGATTAAAAAAAAAAACATTAAGTGAGGTTTAATTATTAGTTTTGTTCTATTTTAGATGGAAAGGTCGGAGATATTTTTCAGCCAGAGGTACTTGTTTACCCAGTAGTTTATTTTTATTCTCTTTTTACTAATGGGGGAATCTCTATTTATTGTCTAGCGGTCAAATCTATATATGCTAGTGTTAGCGGTACGTCAATAAATTTATGTAAAATTGATGTAAAATGATTTCTTAGCGGTAGCACTTTGTATTAGCGTAATAAAGCAATCAGCCATAATTGACTATTGGACCCAAACATTATGCTACAAGAAAGTTGCAAGCATGTCTCTAAAAAGATAATAAGATTTCTACAATCTGCTGACAACAGTATTCAAACTAGGGGTAAAGACAGACACCGCGGTTTTAATCGAAGCGTTTCACTAGACGGTGGCCGACTCGATAAGTCATGAACTATATCATAATGATGTAAAAAACACACACATACAGCGGTGCCTACCGTTTCGTTTCGCGAAGTCACACGAAGATTTGTTTAAACGTGTTCAGATGGCTCTGTTCGGACACTGTAAACTCATTTTGTTTAAAAATGGCTGGAAAAAAAATTTGATGCAGAAAAGCTAATAAACGAAATAGAAAATCGACCGGCACTTTGGAATAAAAGGTAAAAGTATCCTTCCTTGTTAGTTTTCCTTGGCAAATTGTAAGTAACTCATCAAAAGTAAGTACTTCGCGACATCCTAGTGAAGTTGAAAAATTTTTCATCGTCTCTTTATACTTCAGCAAACAACTTATGAAAATGCCCTTTTTGTTGCCTTTCTTTGATAATTGGATAATTCTTTGATAATTCTTCGTTTTATTTTTTTTTTTAATAATTTTTCTAATGCAAATACAACATTGACAAATACACCATTATCCATATTGCAAACCGCATCGATCGCAGCATTTAAAACAGCTCAGTGGTTGAAAATTTGGCTGGGTCCACAATGCTGGATAACATCCATTATTTTATCCGTCGTAGATGCAAATTAGTTTTATTCCTGACCGGTTTCGGATATTCATTTCGTTGAAGTGAACTCCCTACACAAACTTGGTGAATTTGCTCTGACGATGGATGAATATCCGAAACCGGTCAGTAATAAAACTAATATGCATGCTACGACGGATAAAATAATGGAAGCTCAGTGGTTTGTTAGAACGCTACTGATTCGTTAAAAGATTCGGTTGAAACCGCTGTGTCTGTCTTTACCCTAATGACAATTTTCGGAAGTGGAAGAAATTTTAATACATGATAAAGTTAATACCGTATAAAGGAAGTAGGCCGGTAGCAAAAAAACAATATAATAACTGATAATATAACATTTGTAATATTATATTCATATTATAACAGTATAAAATGTAGTACAAGCCCATTAAATCATTTAATAGTCTTCAAAGTATTCTTCAGAGCTTGTGTGTCTGTCATAATTTATGATTTTTTTTTTATTATATGGCGGAAGTGAAACGTTTCACTCCCATTACTTTCTCAAGAAAGGAACAGGAATTTCCATTCATACGATGAGGTTTCATACGACGAACTTGTAGGTCAACTAACTTTGCTAGTATGATAATAAGTGGTAAAAATAGTAATTACCTGCATTGATTAAAAATGTATTAATTTTAGAATTCCAGGCCTTAAGAGTATAAGTCAAAAAAATTGTTTTTTTTTTTTTAGTTTCATTGTGCTAGTAAAAACTATGTTTTTTCAATTGGTCCTATCAGTGCATGTCCATTTTCAGCTTTAAACCCTATTTTGTTGGTTGTGTTTAACAGTATAGATTGCTTTTTATATTTTGAGGTTAGGCCTTAACCGTACAAGTCTATACGTTAATTCAACTTGAGCTATACTGTTCGTGCCATTTCCTTCCTGACAATTTGTACTTTTAGAGCTATCGTAACCTGCCATTCTGTAGTCTTCTTTTTTAGTACAGTTTTGTTGATATCTTTTAAGATAAGCCATTATACCATATTCAATACTTTTTTAGATTTTTTTTATTTTATTTTACGAAGTTTTAATAATATCAAAGATTTGACTGAGTTTATTTGTTACGTCTGGGTTAAAATCAAATTATCAGAAATGACTGGTGGATAGAAATGGTTCTTCAAACATTGTTCAAGATGTAAAAGAAAAAAATACAAAAATAAAAGTTAAGTCCAGCAGGATTTTTTTTTGTTTAATAATTGTAATCTACAAACTTTACTTGTCTTATTATGATGAGGGTTATAATAAAACATAAAATAATCCATCATTTTTTTTTTGTTATTACAATAATATTCAAAACTAGTGGTTTCTTGTAAATTTTAGATAATCAAAATAGAATGGACACTGAGATCATTGAAAACAATCCTATACATGGAGGAGGACAAAGAAATGTTGATGCTTATTATTAAAAAACGATGGTGCGTCTGGAGTTTAAAATTTTGCTCATTTTGTCGATTCTTCAGTAGTCTCATTAGTCAAACTGGTAGGCATCTAATTTACAGAGAAAAAATTGCAAAGTAAACCATCGTTTTCTTATTTCTGACTCACACTTAAACTTACACTCTCTATTCATCTATAATAATTTACTTCACTTTTTTTGGTATTAAAAAGACATTCAAAACTATTGGTTTTTCTAATTAGATAATCAATTGATTATCCAGGACGCTGAGATCATTGACAATAGTCTGTTGTACATGGAGAAGGCCGAAGATATAATAAAATTTGTTACTGAAAATGATCTTGAGGCTGAAAGTGAAACTTTGCCTCATTTTGACTGTGCCTTCACCAGTCATTAGTCAAACAGGTAATTAATTCAGACAAAAATCCGTGAACTTAACATAAATTGTGTTCTTATTAAACCATATCCTTACACGTTCATAAAGTTTTACTTTCAGATGTTGCACAAGATGAACTTGAAGACCCCCCCGCTACTTATGATCCAGAAAATGATGATTCCATTGATAGTGAAGTCTCCCATCAGGTTTCAAACACCGGTCTGTCATAACTTACAACAAGAAAATTAAAGCCATGGCTTTAACGTAACATGTAATGTAACAGAATAAGAAAGTTCATTTTCCCCCTGCTTTGGAAGAACCAAAACATTCTAGAGAAAAAAGTGAAGGAAAAATATCTGAGGAGAAACTCTGGGCAAAGTTATAAGACATTGAACGGAATACAAAAACGTTCCAGATTAATGAAATCGTTACCTGTATGTCGGTCGAAATGCTAAAAAAAGTTGCCTGAAGAAATAAGAAAAGAGATTTTCCGGGGGTATTGGGTCTTTTGGAAGCAGGGACAGAAGAGTAGAATTTGTGGCCAGCCTGAGTCGCACCCCTTGTGTGATGGGTTAGATGATATACACAATACACTGCTTGATAACAACTGTATTTTTAAGTAATACATACTGGTTACACTAGAGTGGGGATAACCCTTATATCTCCCTTTTATTTTATTTGTTTTTTAAACGAAAAGAATACATATGTTGTTGAGGAAGATATTAGATTTTTAATATTAAGTTTGTATCTAATAATATTAATGTATTATTATTATTTAATTCTAATTTAGATTTAAAAGTTAGGGTGGTAACAATGTTTTGTAAAGGAGTAGTGAGGAGAGACAGCTAGTTTCACACTTTATGTTTGGCTGTTCTAGGAACTAGTCTACTTACTCGCATGTTTTATACTAGTTGAATTCAATTAAATAATAAACAATATACAGTCCACTTTTTAATTAGAGTGTATTTATTCAATTATAAATGGGACTTTTTCTCAAGTGAGAGAAAAACCCATCACCTCAACATATGTAATAATTGATGAATGTGACAGTTGTCTAACTTTCAGAAACTCACACAAGAAAGAACCTATGATTTCCCATGAAATTCCATTAAGACCATTGCAAAAATTGGGTTGTGATATATTTTTCTTAGCTACTAAACATTACTTGCTGGTTATAGATTATTTTTCTAAATTTGAGGAAATATCTCTTTTACAGCTATTAGACAGCGCTACTGCAATTATGCATTTAAAATCTATAATGGCTCGACATGGTATTCCAGACATTATTATCGGAGATGGTAGTCCTCAATTCACTGCTTAAGAATTTAGATATTTCTCTAAAAGCTGGGATTTTAAACGCATTATATCCAGCCCTACGTATGCCAATCAAACGGTATGGTAAAAAAAGCAATACAAACTGTCAAAAATATATTTAAAAAATCATACAGAAACAATAATGATCAGTATTTGGCAAAGATATATTTACACTCCATCAGAGCATCCTACAATAGACGAAAGTTTACTCAGTTTTAGGGGCAAGATGTATCTATCCAGCAAGCCGGATAATTATGGCCTAAAAGTGATATCTCTTTGTGATGCAAAGACATTTTACTTTTATGGGGGAATACCTTATATAGGAAAAGAAAGTAGAGATATGACTGTTTCTGTACCAACACTTTACGCAATAAAGTTGACTGAACCGATTCATGGCTCGAATCGCAACATCACCATGGATAATTGGTTTAATTCATGTGAATTAACAGAAAAAAATTACAGAAAAAAAATTAACAGAAAAACAAACTAACAGAAAAAAAATTAACTATCGTTGGTACACTTCGCAAAAATAAACCACAGATCCCAAATATTTTTATCGACACTAAAAAACGAGAGGCGCCTTCAACTGAATTTCTTTACAGAAAGGAAAAAATGTTAGTTTCCTATGTGCCAAAAAAAAAAAAAAAACGTTCTTCTATCTAGTTTCCACGATATGGGAGACATCGATGAGACTACAAAAAAGTCAGTCGTTGTTCAGTTTAATAATGAAACAAAAGGAGGGGCAGACGTATTCGACTAATTATGCCACCTGAAAACAACTGCCCAAAAAACTCGGCGATGGTCCCTTCGATATTTGTTTTTTCCTTGATGCTGCAGGAATCAACGCACACATAATATATAAATGGAACGGAGGAAACAACAAGAGAACTGATTTTTTTTTAAAAGAATTTAGCGTTTTCCTTAGCTCAAGAGGAAATGAAAAAAAGGGTGGTAAAAAGAAATTTGCCAAAAGAGCTTACATACTCAATAGAAGGAATTCTGAAAACTTTTGGGACTGAAGTCCCCAAACTTTCAACAAGTGTTGAGCCAAAAACTACAAATAAAAGAAACAGATGCTACGTTTGTCCACGTCAAAAAGGTCGGAAAGGAGTAAGCGTTTGCGAGTTATGCAAAAACGTACTGTGTTCAAAGCATAAAAGAGCAATATGTCAATCATGTCTAGACAATTTAGCAGACTAAATCAAAATTTTTGATCAATGATTACTGGAAAATAATTTGTTTGCTTTCATAAGGATTATTCACAAGGATTTTTTAAACTTTTACTTTGTTTGTTTTGCATTAGGTAGTTGTATGTTGTAGTCACTTGTCTTTCTTTTTTATAACGAGGTGATGTAAAAGAGTTGTGATCAACAAAAATTATAAATTAATTATAATATACATAATAATAATTATTATCATATTACTATTTTTTTTTTATATTTCTTTATTATATCAGAAAAATTATACTTATTTAGACATTATCATGTTTTGACTGTGATTGTTTCTATATCATAACACATAATTATTATTTAAAAATTGTTTAAAAACAAAAAAATTGAAAAATAATGTTGCTTTAATTTGATTTTGAACCTTAAAAACTACTGTTTTTATGCAAAAAATCAGTTGGTCACAATTGACCCCACTTTGTTAAAATCGTCCTAGTAAAGAAGCCTTGTGAATAGAGGGTTAAGTCAATCCCTGCATATAAATCTCATTATACCATAAGGAAGAGTGACATAAAGTATTTACCTGCAATTATGAACGAAAATGCTTTATTCTCTATTATGCATCACAGTGAAAAGACCAGCATGTAAAACAATCTATGAACAAGAGTTTAAAAAATTTAATATCAGTTTTAAATCATCAAAGACATTTTCCGTGGTAGCCTGCTTCATTTTGTGGTCATCGACCGGTTTCGGGCGTTCGCCCATCTTCAGGATGCGTTTTTTAGACAGTGTGATAACACAGACTTGCACAGAGCAAATTTTATTTACACACTCATGTAAACTAAAAAACGCATCCTGAAGATGGGCGAACGCCCGAAACCGGTCGATGACCACAAAATGAAGCAGGCTACCACGGAAAATGTCTCTGATGCTTTCCAGCTATACGGAACCAACCACCACAACAATCAGTTTTAAATCACCAAAATTAGGTACCTTTCACTATTGTAATGTAATGGAAATGGAAAAAAAAGTTGCGCACCTAAATGCTGCTGACGATGTATATCTTAAACAGAGATTAGACAAAAAGATTGCAAAAAGCGACGATGCAAAAGCTCATTACACATTTGATTTGTAGCATTGTCTTCCTATGTAAACCCTATGTAAATTCTAATATGTCCTTTTACAAAAGGCACTTGTGAACTTACAATTTAACAATGCGTGAGACGTCTAGTGGAACAGTTTCCTGCTACATGTGGCATGAGCTGAGGGAGAACGTGGTACGAAATTGCCACATGCATTTACAAACAACTTCCTGAAAACGTTACTCCCGTAACTCTGTATTCAGACAGCTACGGAGGTCAAAATAGAAATTCCCATGTGGCACCTATGTTTCTTGCTTTGATGCAGAACAAGACTTCTTTACAACAGGTAGATCATAAATTCATGGTGTCAGGCCATAGCCATCTCGAATGTGATGTTGACCATGAATGATGTCACACGGAATGCTTTGTTCCCGGGACGTGTCATTTCTTACAATGGGGAGATCCCTTGGCCCCCTCGCTCTCCCGATTTAACTGCCTGTGACTTTTTTTTATCTAAAAAAACGTGTTTCAGGCCGATCCACCTCAAAGAACGTATTGTGGACTAGATTGTGGCAATACTTATCAATATGCTGCGAGAGGTCGGTCATGCGAAACTTCCAGGCAAACTCCAAGAATGCCTTTACTTCAATGGAGAACATATGGCAGACGTTGTGTTCAGAATTTTTTTTTGTTTGCGTATTGTACCCCTAATGTGTATTCTTGTACTTTCAATTTATATGTAATAAAATATTTAAAAATTAATTCTTCAACAACCAATTACTTTTTGAAATCTTCCCGTTTCACTGGCGGACCAAAGTGATTCTGGGGTAGTTCCCAAATCTTCAAGAAATAAATCATTTCGCCAGAGAATAAGCTTCTCCGCTCAAGGTAGTAGTAAGACCTATGCTACTATATGGCTGCCCTTCTTAGAGCTTGACCTGTCGATCCAACATCGCCTCGCTACTAATAATACAAAACAAGTTCCTAAGGTTGGTGACATCCCCCCTTTCGCTATACCCGTATTACAGATCTCCACCTGAACACGAAAATGGACTATATTGAACACTACTTTAGAAAGGTCGCCATAAAATTCTTTAGCAGGTATGAAACAAGTCACAATAACCTGTGCAGACAGATAGGGGACTATGACTTGAGCTGTGACTACAGACATAGAAGGGTTAAACACAGCTTAATTTAAACATCATGTATAAATGCCAGGGTATTTTATATCTTTTCCCTAAATTTCAACTAATACAAACAAATTAATATATTTCACATATTCTGCTGGAGGTAATAGTGTATACTGGCACTCCTATGTAAATATGTGTATTATATTTGTACATAATTTTGAATAAAGAATTACTATTATATATATTATATATAAGAGATAAATCATAAGTACTTTCTGATAAGCTACATGCACATGGAGGTAGATAACGTCTACCATAAACGTCCGATTAAATAAGGTGACTCAAATTACAACAGCCATAGATATTATAAAACATTAAAACAAACTCAGTATGAATAAACAGAAACCACATGGTCAAAAAACCTAATACGTTATAAATAAGGCGAATAAAAAAATTTTTAATAAATTAACATAAATAATATAAAAAACACTGGACGTATAACACATCAAGTGTTACAAAATCACAAATTTTAAGAATTAAACAATAACGAGGCCTTAGTATTTTAGGTACAAAGTTAGACACATACTATAATTAAAAATTTAACAAAGTTTTAAAATTAATTATCAGTAATTGTATAAAGTATCCCTAGACAATGACACGTGGAGTGTCGAAACGTCGGAAATATTATAATTTAAATAATGATGAAATAAATAAAATAAATTTATGGCTATAAGAAGGTTCATATTTATCATCCCATAGAAGAATTAAAGCAATAACAGCCAAAAAAGTATGCCAATAAAAATCATAAGTACTTTCTGATAGGCCACATGCCCATGGAGGTAGATAACATTCATGCAGTCACCGAAAAGAAGAAATCTAAACTCACTAACTTAGAGATTGTTGTGTCATATGACTGGGCCCAGTTCATCAAAACGCGTCAGAACATGAAACACTCAAATAGTCCATAAAATTTAGTGTAATGATTTTAAAAATGCCATGTCACTCATTGAAATCTCCATCTCCCTTCACAAATCGTAAAGAAATCTACCACAGGTGATTTGTTTCTCATCTCAAAGGCTATATGGCTTAAAATTACTGCGGAAAGACCTAGTATTCTACAAAACATACTGCCTACAAAACATACTTCTCTGAAAAATATTTCCAACAAATTGATATCAAATGGCACCGTAGAACTGATCTCTATGCAGGACCAAAGGAACTCCATTACGAAATAGACCCATCAGTTCAGTAAAATATGCAGATTTTCGGATCACAGTGAGTCATTGGATCCCACGGGAGTACGGTACATTTTACCGAAATCTTATACATGGAAAAGCTGAGCTGAGCTACTGATGATGATAAATGTCCTACAGTGAAATTTAGTTCACGTTTACTTCACAAATTGTTAATTATTCAATTTAAATTAATGTTATTTATAAAGTTAATTATTCAATTATTCAATTACAACTAATGTAACATTCTATAGTGAAATCAGTTCTTAAACTTGAAAATAACTCATTATATAATATTTTTCTTGTATTCTAAGATAATAACACTATTTTGATTGTTTACTTAACTACTTAAATATATTTCAATGTGGTAAATCATTAAATACCATAAATATGCTTTTACAGATCTCAAAATTATAATGAAGTTTTACGCCATGTTATTTTACATGCTGGTTATCATTAAGTCCATGTATTGACCGTATATTAAAGTGCTGGCCTGCATTACTATCGTATTTTAGAAATTTGCACCACTTCCTAAACAAATACGAAATTTATTGTACTTGAAAGAGGATGAATATGAAAATACTTTAGAGAATTGCATTCCAGAAATTTATTGCTATTTATGAGTAATTTGTTAAAATTGTTTAATCAAACTAACCTTTGTTTAGAGAAAAACAAAACTACCATAATAGAAATACTTAATATACTTGAAAATCTGAACATTAAACTCGTTGAAAGAAAAAATAAAAATTTTTTGGGGTTCTTGGTGCACAAGAAGTTAAAACAATTAGAATCTGATGAAGCTAATAGGTAAAAAGAAAATTTTATTAAAGGATTACACAGAGCTATAATTTACCTAAATAAGTGGTTTAATTTTGAAAAACTGGTGGTATACTGTTTCAAACCTGGGTGCTACATAGGGACCATTGCAGTGTGATTATTTCTGTAATATTATAAGCTTTCATACCTAATCAGACATAACATTAGAATTAGATATGGACGCAATATTTGATGAAGTTACTTGTCTAAATAATATATTGCTTACCTCAAAATACCTCAATCACTTCTAGAGATAGAAAAATGGTTAAAAATTTTTAGAAAAAAAAAAAAAATGCGAGTTGCCACATATATATTCAAATTAATGGCATTCATCTATTTAGCATTCCGGTCACTACATCCTTCACTAATGACAAACAAATGGACCGAAATGAGAAATAGGTACTTCAATGGATCTCATTAGAGCCGAACTTTTAATTACTCTAAATTTTAAATTAAATTGCACTGAATTTTTTGATATTGTATCTAATGATAAATAAAAATCTATTAAGTTTGCAGAGTAACGCAAAATATTTAAAAGGCGAATGAGGTTTATTACTTTTATTAGATATTACTGATGTTTAGTGTTAGATATTTTTATTTGTCATGAAATACAGCTGGGGACAAAAAATACTGGGCGTCAATTTTCTGACATTTCAAAATTGTTGGTGCAGTCTATGCATTATTGTCATTATAATTGAAGTTTAAAATTTCAGGTCATTTTGTAGCCATTTCAAGTGTTACGTGCAACTGTCAAAAATGACAAAATCAAAAATTTATGTTACAAATACTTAAAGGGTGCTCTACACAAACTGACAATCAGATGACGTCTAAGATTTTATGGCCGCAGAGCTGTATGTGCATTTATTTTTGTTATAAATTAACAAATTTTTAAAGATTTAAGTTGGTTTTTATTTAATAAAGTTTTGAAAACAATGTGGTATATTTCTTTCCTAAATGATATATTTTTGAAATCTTAATCATATATATTTACATTTTTCACCTGGCAACCCTAAGTGCAACATAAATATGTGGGGGTTAAAGCTAAAGTGGTGTAGAAGAAGAAGAAGAAAGTCTTTATTTCAAAATAATTTCAAAATAACACAATACACCTTTTGTGAAAATAAAAATACAAAAATAATGATAATGATGAACTAAAATAGTTTGTAAATAGCTAATACAATAAATACAACAACATGGTCAATGACCGTCCGTGGAGTCTGTTTTGTATGAAATTATCAAATTTACAAATTAAAGTTTTTTGGATTTGTTATATAATTAGTAAGATATAGAACATTTTTGTTCTCAATCAAAATTAGTGTTCTGACATTAACATTTAAAAAGAGTTTTATTTAAAATTGTTTCACTTGTTTTTTACCCCTGACTTTACAGTTTTTATTAATTATATTTACAAATAACGATTAATTGTATTAATTTTTTTTTCATTTTTCCTCTCTCTCTTTTTCCTTTTAAACAAAAAATAAAAATAAATAAAATATAAATTTTTTTTTATTTACTGAGAAAGGATTCAGGTAGTTAATACTTCACTAGATAGCGATACTCGACGGGCGTACGCCTCTTTACAATATCCTTCCAGCGCAACCCAATCTTTACCGTTCAGGTTGAAAAGGTGTAAGTCATGTTTTTAAAATAATTGAATTAAGTCTTGCAATGCAATCTTGATATAGATCTATTAAAAGGAAAAGTAGTGTAGCTTCTAGTTCTGTTCATATCCTCACAGATGGCAGTAACAGCTACAGTGCTGAATGAAACAGTTTGCTAACAGATTGTGGTGCATGTCAGACTTAAGGGCCCTCACAGGATCAATATTATTGTCAATATTTCATCAATATATTGAAAATGACCTGACACGGTCAATAAATATACAACCAATATTTAGTTTAGAAAAGGTTTATGCGTGTTAAAAATGAAAAATAAGGAAAAAGCTACTACTATTTAAAAAGCTATTGCTATTATTTTGGCACATGACGGTGCGAAAAAAGTTAAGAAAAGACATTGGGTAAAAAAATGGATATCAAAAAGACAACAGCTCAATCATCTAAATCTTATACAATATATTAGGCAAAAGGAACCTGATGATTATAAAAATCACTTTAGGATGAATCACGAAATATATGAAGTTACTACATTTGGTTAGTTCTTTTTTCTTCTCTCTGTTGGAATATAAATCTGATGATGTATTCCACAGTTCTTCCAATTCTCTGTAAGTGTTTATAAAGTTTTTCATATTTCCTCTTTCATTTTCATTCACCAAGTTGGGCGATAACGGCGACGATGCATTTTCCGCCATGGTTACAAATGAACCAACCAACATTGTCAACCATGAGCACGAACGACCAATATTTCACCAATATAACTAGCTCCGCCCAAAATATTGACGAATATTTTCAGGACCCCGAAAATCCGTCAATATATTGACAGTATATTAATAACTGCTCTCACACTGTCAATAATATTATCAATATTTGTATAATATCTGAAATATTGATAATATTATTGATCCTGTGAGGGCCGCTTTACACACTATTCCTAAAAGTGTTTGTGAGGTGTGATGTGCTGTTATACATAGCTTTATAAACAACTTCGAGTTATATTTTATATTGGGGTGGTTCCTCAACCTGATGAAGATACAAATAGTGAACCAAGTATATTTGAAAATGGTGACGATTACAAACCTTCAGAATCTGAAATATCAGACTCTTCAGGTAAGTTAACACTTTTATAAAATTTAATACATATTAGCCTATGCTATAATAGCCAGTGGTATTACTAACACAATAACACATTTTGTGGGAAATTCAATTCCGGTAGGTTTGGCTAAGTAGTTTCACTGAATAAACTCTAAAAATAATAATAAAATTGATTTATACATCCTAACCTAAAAAAACATAGCAGCATAATATTGTAAAAGTTTATTTGGTTGGTTAATGTTATAGAAGAAATTGAAAAAAACACAATATGAATTTCCTTCTACGGGAGTAAGAAGGAAGAGAGGAAGAAGAAAAGAAATTCTGGCATGGAATATGAAACTAAGGAAGGGAAAGTAGTTTCTAAGAAGATGTTCTGTAATACAAACTGTAACAGCAGGTTTAAATGTGTAGAAAATATATTAGAAGAATCACGCAGGAATCCATTTCAAACATTTTGGAAATTAGGTTCTTTTTCTTGTCAGAATGTGTTTTTATGTAGGTTGATTAAGGAAATGAGTCCCCCAAACTTAGGCGTCCTAGAGATGGATCAAGAGTGCCAAAGTCACCATGCAATCAATTTTACATTCAAGCTGATGGAGGAACTAGTGTTAAAGTATGCAAAAAATATTTCCTTCAAACGTTCCAAGTTTCAGATGGGCGGATGATCAGAGCTATTAAAAAATTAAAAGTAGGAGACCAACCAGATCAGACAAAGGAGCAAGTGGAATACCCGTAAATAAAATATCCGATGTAAGAATTAATGCTGTCCGGAAGCATATCTCATCATTCCCTCATACCAGTCTCATTATACTAGAACTGAAAACCCAAACAGAAGGTGTTATATGCTGCTGACCTTAATGTTCTTCTTATGTGCAACTTATACAGGGAGTACTGCATAGAGAAAAATATTTTACCTATTAAAGAGCCCATTTATCTAATCGTAGAAGTTTCAATAATGACTTCAACTTGCACTTTCATGCTTCATGTAAAGATACCTTTCGAAGTGTGACATGAACAAAATACAAATTTCCACTTTAGAAAATGAAAATGAACAAAAAATATTGGGGTCTTTTCTGTTTGACGACCACACGGCTATAATCATTTTTATATGGAGACCTAATGTGTTCCACCATCAATTTCATTCAATTTTGACGATTTATTAAATACGTCTTTTTAGTCACTCTTTTGAGTGACTGTGCGATTTATCTAACTGCAAGTTTACTTGTTCGGCGATAGTGATAAGAGAAGTAAATTGGGAAGAGGTGCTGGTTCATCAGTTCTGTAGTTCGTTAAACATGTCTCTTATTACATTGATCCGTGATACTGAAGTAAAGAAAAGGCAGTTAATTATTTATGCGTTAAAGGCATACTACATAATACGCGTTATTGTGCAAATGGCCATGAAATGCCTCTTAATATTACTGAATCCTGCGATAGATGGGGATGACACAAAAAAATTGTCGTGTGACGATTGGAGTTAGAAATGGTACGTGGTTAGAAGGTAATAGGTTGCCGTTTAACACTATTATATATTTTATATACTCTTGGGCCAAACAGTGTACTACAACTAAGTTCTGTGAAGATGAATTCACTACGAGTACTGCTGCAGTAACAGACTGGAAGAATTACTTAAGACAAGTTTTCACTGATTCTCTCATAAGAAACCCGATAAAAGCTGGTGGTATAAACAAAACAGTCGGAACTGACGAATCCATGATCCATTGACGAAACATCTTCACTAAACAGAAAAATAATCTGAAAGGATGGGTTTTGGGAGGGATTTGTCGTGAAGACAAACAGTGCTTCTTGTATGCTGTACCTAACCGATCTTCGGAAATGCTACTCAGCTTATTAAAGAGTATATTAATCCAGGCACAACTATAGTGTCTGATATGTGGAGGCCGTGTGCTGATATTTCACAAATTCCTGGTATGAACTACACACATTACACGATAAATCACTCAGAAAATTTCGTTGATCCCATTTCAGGAGCACACACGCGAAAAATTCGGTTTAGTCAATGTGGTCAGCTAAATGCAGAAACCAAAAAGAAAGCGCAACCAGAAACATGCTCGACTCTTATCTGTGTGAGTTTTCGTGGCGCAAAAGATACCAAGGATATGATTTATAAGAACAAATAATCAATGATATAATAAACTTTTGGCCTCCAGAAAAGTAATTACATTCGTTTTAATAATACAGCTTATGATGTAGTAATGCAATTATGTACTTCTTTTTGGTGATATTAAACGTTCTATATACATTAAAAACATTGTAATTATAATTTCATAAGTCAGAAACCTTCTTTATTTATCTTAGCAATTAACTAGAACATGTTATCCATATAAAATGATTATAGCCGCGCGATCGTCAAACAGAAAAGACCCAAATCTTGGAAGTACAACACCCAAGGCTTCAAAAGGCATCTTCGAGAGGCTACTCGAACATCTATGATTAGATACAAAAAAGTCAAAGAAAGATAAATTATTTTATACCTTCATCTTTGACTTGCAGAAGGCTCGACCTTTCCCCATTCTGATTACTTCTGTGGTTTATTAGAAAAGAAATTTGTACTTATACAATCTAGGATGTCATGAGCTATCAACCGATTTGGGCTTTATGTACATGGGATGAGACAATTGCTTCACGTGGGTCGCAAGAAATAAGTTCTTGTGTTACAAAACACATTACTACAAGAGCCTCAACATCAAAACATGTTGTCATGTATAGTGACACTTGTACTGGACAGAATAGAAATTGGAAATTTGAATTGTGTCT
Organism: Triatoma infestans; assembly: GCA_011037195.1. Lineage (NCBI taxonomy): Eukaryota > Metazoa > Arthropoda > Insecta > Hemiptera > Reduviidae > Triatoma > Triatoma infestans. The sequence goes on along the minus strand of JAAEAF010001347.1, from coordinate 82,744 downwards.
TATGAAATTGCTTCAAAGCAGTGATAACATCGACATTATTGACCATAAATTTATGGTAAATGGTCATTTTTATCTCCCTAATGATTCCGATTTTGGATCCATAGAATCCTACGCAAAAGATAAGACCACTTTTGTTCCTGCTGATTGGCGCTCCATGATTGCAAAGTCAAGAAAGAAGAAAGCTTTTATAACACAGAATGTCAGAAATCACAATCAGAATTTCACAATCTGTAACAGAAATGTCAGTTGTAGACTTGAAGTCTACGAAGACTCTTGAACAAGCATTACAAAGAGGAAAAAAATGTCATGAATGAACCGGTGTCATGGTTATTACCATTAATTAGTCATTATATTAGTCAAAAAGGAACCATTTGTGCTTTATTATAGGGAAACTCTTAATGAGGACTTTCCATTTTCCGCTCTATTTTACTTAGGTTAATTTTTAAAATTGTTTTAATTACATTCAGGATTATAATCGGCAGTATATTTCTAACCTCAAACTGGCCAAAACTATAAAAATACATAAAAAAGAAAAAATATCATTAACAATTTTATATATCTAAGGTTGAAGCAATTCCAGGTTCTTCAATTTATTCCTCCGTTCGTCATTTGAATCATAAAAAATAAAACTGAAACCAAGAAGGCCAATATCACTCGGACGTATTGATTTGGAAAATCTATACCCTGGACCAAGACCTGTGAGTAAGGGACATGCTAGATCTTCTACCTTACATTCCACCCATCAATCATGCTTATTTCCAGAGACTTAAAACGGGTGAAACAAGAGATAGGCGATGCAGGACCACTGGATATTTTTGATATTGAACATGATTGAGATTTTTAATTTCTAAGAAAGAATGTCGTCAGGTGTATAAAATATATAATTTGTGACTAAAAATACATTTCTTTATTTCAGTTTACAATAAATTCAAGTTTGTTCAAAGGCAAAGTTGAGTAAGTTAGTCCCTTAGCCCTTTATAATACCGAACAACTACACAAATTATTTTATACGATAATCAAATTTAAATTAAAGACACTTTAAAAAAAAAAAAACAGAAGTAATTTGCTGTGTAATTTATTACATAATCTACCAAAACCTTCTGTTTCTCAAATGCACAAAACATGACTTACACCACTTTGGTTTAAACTCCCTCATATGTATATGTAAGAGATTTGAGGAGAAAAAAAAGAAAACAAAATAAATTATAAAAGTATACTTACATAAAATCTAAAATCTCGACATTTTAATGTATATGAAGAGAAAACTGTTAAAGAGAAAAACCCTTCTTCAGTGAGTCTAACTTCGCGGCATGGTTACTATTTATAACCTTCATTATACATTGAATTCAAACTGAATATTAATATATTTTATTATTTAAAACAATGAATAAATTCATTTGTATAAGAAAAAATTGTTGCCTAAATTGATATATTTTTTATTTTTATTGTTTAAGTAAAAAATTCGTTTTTTAAAGATCTAATACTTTCCTTTTAAAAATAAATTACTAATAAGCTACCGAATCTTTAATTTTTTTGTTTCAAGTAGTAAAGTAGAAGGAACGTTGAAATCTATACTTTCCAACGAGATACTTAGGCTGAAAGAAGTGAAAAACTAAAAATTTAAAAATTTCAAGGGGGGCATAACAAATTTTTGAAATATATGATACATAGCTTATATTAGATGTGTATAATTGTAATAATATGTAATTAGATTTCAATCCATGATGGACTGTTTGAACAAACCCTGAGAATAAAAAATTTAACTTGCAAAATTAAAAACTTTGGTTGTCAAGACTGGGTTCAAAACATTTCATACTGGATTAGCACGCGGTCAGAAGGCGGTTTAAAATTAGAATTGTGTCTGGTTTTGGTGCACCGTGTTGCATATAAAGTTCGTGCAAATGCAAAGGATTGTGATTTACTACAGTTTTCCCCGTTTTTTAAAGGTATGAATTTCAATTTTATTCTTTATGATTCAAATGACGAACGGAAGAATAAATTGAAGAACCTGGAATTGCTTCAACCTTAGATATATAAACTTGTTAATGATATTTTTGCTTTTTTATGTATTTTTATAGTTTTGGCCAGTTTGAGGTTAGAAATATACTGCGGATTATAATCCTGAATGTAATTAAAACAATTTTAAAAATTAACCTAAGTAAATACCTATTTTATACTCCAAAATTAAGTCTGTTCCTGAGCTTTAGTTCAGATTTGGCCACAAGTTAAAGATGACTAAATCTGTTAACATTTGGTATTGGTATTCTGAAGAATGCTAAAAACATGTTAGGTTTCTTTATCGAAAATTATTCAATAACAGTGCTCCTTATTATGTGAATCAGTACATTCATAAATGTATCTAATGAAAATGGATCTAATGAAACAAGCTAAGTGCACACTTCATTATTAAAATTACATTTTTGCCTAGCTATCAAATTAAGATTTTTTTTTTCTTTAAATTTGTTATTGATTTAAAATGATGGATAAAACCAGATTTTGAGGAAAGTTTAGAAACAGTAGTCAATAATAAGTTATAGAAATATTTATAGTATTTATGTGTTTTATGAATAAAAACTTGAACCCATTGACAGCCTTAAGTCTTTTTTATTTATTTAAATGTTATTAATTAACATTTAGTTATTTCCTTTACGTTTCGGCATTTCACATGCCATTAGAAAGGTTTTTTTTCTAATGAAACAATACATTTTATCTTATTAAGTACAATGAAAATTTGTAACACAATTTGCTGTATGCTTTAGTTGTTGAATATATATATGCTAGTTTATTATCAGAGATTTATTTTCTTCATTAGTATGCTGTTTTTATTTTTTTTATTATAGTTTAATTTCTATTGAAGTGAATGTGAACTGCGTTTGGATAGTTGAGGATGTATATGTACCTCGTTGTTTAAATTGTGCACCACGTGATTTTGTACCGGTTTTTGAATTTTATATGCTGGTTACTTTAAATTTATTGGACATGTTTTTACTATTATTATTTTTGGCTGTTGGTTGAGTTAGACCCTAGCTATTCGCAGTTCAATGGGTGACTTAAGGTGCCAATGGGTTCAGGTTTGTATTCATAAAACACATAAATACTATACATAAAGTAAAATAAAATAGCCAATATATAAAAAAAAACACATAACCACTCGTTGTAGAAATAGTTGTAAAGCACTTATTCATACATTTAATTGCCGTTTATAAGCTATTCAAAATTTCATGAACCTAGTGACATTTTCATTTTTGCTATTTTGAAGATATATTCATGCCAAAAATTTTTTTTGTATTGAATAACTTTTTTTCTTCATTTGGCCGCTAAAAGTTGCATCATTTTGCAAAACCTCTCACAAGGTGCTATGATAATAAAACTTACTAGTGCAGAAATAAAATATTTAAAAAATACCTTAATATTTTGAATAGCCTTGTTGTCGTTGATAATGATCATTTTTTTTTTTCGAGTAAATAGTTAATAGATCTCCTAATTTTTCAGTAGGGGTAATTATAATAATGATCGATTACTTTACATGTAAATAAATTGTTTTTACTTTCTTTTACTGCCTTATAAGGGAGATATTATTTTTCTCTCTTTTTAATTTTTTTTATGAACAAATTTTATGAGAACAATTTGCTTTTTCTCTTAAATATACTGTTAAGTAAAAAGCAAGTCTCTCAACTTATATCCTCAACCATCCTTATAGTAAGTACGAACGCAGTGAAAACATTTGTTCAGCGGTTAAAAAATTTGTTGACAAACAAACACACACATTTTTCGTGATTTAAGAAAGGAGGAAACAAATTTAATAGCAGGAACTTTATTTTTAAAATGAAGAATGTTTCATAGCTTCACTAGAAATACTGGCTGCATAGTTATGGTTGAGTCCATAGAGCTGGAAAAATCTGATGTCACTAGGAACAGGTTACCTCCATTTTTACCATAGCTTGTCATCTTTTCTTCAGGATCCTGCTAATTTTGGGTTTTTAGAAGATAATCTCATCACAAAGCGTATTTTTTTTTTTTTTTTAAGTGATCAGCAGGTTCCTGAAAATGTTGAAATTTAATTTTTGGTAGTATTTTCTCCATATTATTCCTTATCAATCTGAACAATGTAATATTCAAACGATATTTTTACCAATGATGTTATCTGTTCATTTTGTTAGTTCTGGCCAGTTTGGAAGTAATATACAGAATTCGACAATTTAAAGTTAGCAAATTAAACTTAACTTCTAAATAAAAACAAAAATACCGCTTTGCAAAAAGCAAAACTTGGTGCAAAGGCATAAAACAAATTACAGATTTGCCTGCTCCTTAAATAAAAGCGCCCTGTTAACAAATATATAAGTACAATTAATTTTCTCCAAATTTAAGTTATAGAACAAACATTCCATCGCTTCCTCCTCCTTTACATGGGAAGATGGCAGAAATCTGGAAAGGTATTTCATTCTTATATCGCTAAATTTTCTACAGTTAAACAAGAAGTGATAAATATTATCTGATTCCTTTAGCGGACCGAATTTCTTGTTGGGCAAAAATTATAACCCTGATGGAAAATTGATGGAAATTTTTTATTAAATAGCCTTAGCTGGGAAATAACTCTGAGTTTATTGATAAGACATGAATAATGAAGATATTCTTCACCAAACTTCAGACAGCTGCACTATGTCTATTGAAGGAAGAATTCAATACTGACTCAATGTCTCTACTAACCAATCTCATTTCGAATGTTTCTATAAGCTCATTTGTATGATATATTAATTGAGAGACATCACGGCTATACAAAAAATATTCTCCACTAACTCATTGGAAATAAGATTTCAACTGACAAAACCAGTTGAAAGGTAAATTAACATCAGCAAGCTCAAGCATTCTGAAATATACCACCTTAGATAAACAATCATTATCCATATTTAATATGGTAATTAACCAATCCATCATTCTGGTAAAAATTTTCAATTGGCAGTGAACAAACCCAGTCTCCACTTGAACGGCACAATCTTGTGTAACTCGAGGTAAACAAAGGACAGACTTCAGAAACTATAACTGACATTTTTCTAAAATACTATAATACTCAGCAGCCCATACTTCCCCTAAATAAAAAAGTACACTCACTGCTAAAGCATTGAATAATTGAACTTTTGTTGATGAATCTGATTTGCTTCTTTTAAGAATATTCAACACCGCAGCATTGGCAATATTGAATTTAGCTACTGAAGCGTCACAAGCTTTATGAAACTTACCGGTATGTGAAAGGGTTATTCCCAAGTAAACAATAGAGTTAATAATAATAGTAATAATAAATAAGGGGTTTATTCAATAAATGAAAATTATACATTCACAAAATAATATATAAAACAGAAAACACATTTGCTGGACCAGAGTCCGTCTGCAGAGTTGTTATATAAATACACCAGTCTGCTCCCAAATATAATATTATTAGGCAATTAAGAATTTATTTTTATAAATTAGAAATAAACACTGTAAATGTGTACTTATTATTGAAAGTATAAGACTAAAAAAACACAAAATTAAAATGGGAATACAACTAAAAAAAACAGAGCTTATAACTGATATAGACCTAATAACTCATCTGTACTTCTATTTAATTTAATAATTGAAATGTTCTATTAATTACCTATATGCACCTGCGGCTATACAAAACTGATCTAAATTCCTCCCATTTAAATAATCTATAAACTCCGATTTTTCTAATCTACTTTTACAAAAACTCTTCACTCTGAATTCGACCAAAATTGGACAGATGGCAACATAATGAAACACATCTTTGGTTTCTGCCATATTACACGTCGAGCATAAATACTGATCCTCCGATCGACCAACTCTAAAATTTAATCTAATACCTGTCCCCTTACTTAAAAAAAAAAAAAACTTTTAGCAAACAATAGAGTTTGTATATCTATTTTCTGATTATTGTAGTATAGATTTTTTAATTGACCAACTCTGGAGCCTCTTTGGAAAGGCACAACAAATGATTTGTCAGTATTGACCGATAGGCCATTGACGTCACTTTGAAGGTCTTCAAGTGCGGGTGTCCGATTACATCACAATGTCATCAGCATATAAAATCATTAGCAACTCCCTTGAAGAAGTAATACTAATGCCAGGGCAAACCCTTTCTTTAAAAACGTAATTGGGCATCAGTGCGGGTGGACGATTACATCACAATGTCATCAGCATATAAAATCATTAGCAAATCCCTTGAAGAAGTAATACTAATGCCTGGGCAAGCTCTTTCTTTAAAAAACGTTGTAATATTAGACATATAAAGAGAAAAAAATCGGGCTTAAAACCTCCCCTGCAAACACCTTCAGTTACCGGGATTTCAGCAGAAAGACAATTGTTATGAGAGATAATGAAATTAGATCCGCTATATATCTCGCAATTAAGACTTTCAGCAGTTTACCGTTCAAACCTATATTGTACAGTTTGCACGATAAGAGCGCAAGCGGTACCGAATCAAATGCTCGCTTCAGATCTACAAAAATGCCAAATACCCTTCTTCTTTTAAGTCTCAAATTACTGTTGGCAGCACCGATCAGCGCAAAGACCGCATCTCTGCAGCCTCAACCCCCGCGGAACCCCATCTGTTCATCAGGCAACAGTTTATTTTCCTCAACCCGTGGCACTAATCTTTTATATAATATTCATGTAAATAGTTTTAAAATTGAATTTAAGAGAGAAATTTCTCTATAATTCTTGTGATCACCTTTTTTAAATAAAAACTTAAGCTTTATTTTTAACCATTCTTGAGGAAACTGTTCTGAATTCCAAATAGTATTAAACAGGTTTAATAAATAGTGTAGCCATTGTGAATTTAGTAATTTAAATACTTCATTTGGAATACAATCTACTCCGATGGTTTTATTATTTTTCAGCTCACTAATTCCAGAAATCAGTTCAAATAAAGTAAACTCAGAATCTAAAATTGGATTGATTACTGTAATATAGCTGCTATCAAATGGGACCGCGGGTGGATAAAGTGTCCTGTAAAAAGATTCCCATTCCCCGACTGATATCGGACACTTCATAGGTTTATATTTTCTGAATATATTGTGACCGCTTTCCAGAATTCTGATGAATTCTTAACTAGACCTATGATTTAAAAAAATGTGATTATTTAGAGTCATTAATTAAATTCTTATAAGTTTCTTGCAATTTAAATAATCCGACAAGGCCTCAGAAGATCTACTTTTTTTTAAATTTCCTATAATGTTTGTAAGTTCTTTTTTTTGAGAAGAAAGCATTCCTTTGTGTACCAGAGGTTAATCTGAATTTTTCGATCGTTAACTCTCTCATATGAAACTAATACTACATTACTTAATCCCATTAACACAGCATTTTAAAATTAGAGTACAATAAATCAGTCTGGTCATTATTATATGAAATAGAAGGATTATTAATGCTAACTGAAAACATAGAAAATTATTACTACCCCTAATGGAGGGAGTTTATTAAAAATTTTTACATGCTCCATTTACATACTGCATGTATAATGCAAATCAACATTTTACAAAATTAAGATTAAAAACAAAACAAGTACTTATGCTATTAGGGAATAATGAAAGATTTTAACGATTTACTTGAAAAATGAGCAATGAATTAAATGAATTAAATTTTTAATCCCCAAAATTCAATGAATTGAATGAAAAATTGAAGTGATTAACTTGCAAGATTGTCCAGATCTATTTTAGTGATAAATTCAATAAAATCTTCATGTAAATGATGAATAAGGTTTTCCTGTGTTGTAGGCCATCCATACCCCAAAAGTACTGGACTTAGCAAATAAATTTTTTCGTTTATCTAAGAGAGAACAATCGAACAACAAGTGAGTTGGTGTCTGCTCGCTAACTCCATCGTATTTACATACCGAAGTATTTGCAATCTTAAAACGGTAGAATTAACTTTTGAACCTACCATGGCCGGTTAGGATCATTGTTACATGTGGATGGTTTAAGTTAAAATGCTTAACAGACATTCTGGCATTCACTGACGGGAAAAACTGCTTTGTGTAATTGCCCTTTTGATGTTTGCCTCCATTCCTGTTCCCATTTTCTCAGCAAGGATAACCTTATTTTGGTCTTAATATAGGATTTCGGGTACCGATCGTAAACAAAATCCAGAGTATTATCTTTCGAAGCTTCCTTTGCTAAAAAGTCAGCTCTTTCATTATCCTCATGTCCGGCGTGAGCTTTTATCCAATTAATTGAGAAGATTCAACCGTCTTCCTCTGCCACTGATATTAGATGCCTTCTGATGGTTTCAACAAGAGGGTAGTGAATGTTACTGTTACTTAACATATCAATCGATACCTTACTATCTGTGTGGATAATAAATGTTCTCCTGTCGACATCCAATGTCTGCATATGAAGCCATTCCATCGCCTTCAAAATCGCCAACAGTTCTGCCTGATTGTTTGAGCAAATTGCGCCCAGCCTGTACTTTCCAGCAAACACTTCAATGTCACCTCTATATACTACCGCTGCACACCCAACATTGTTATTTTCTTTACTTCCATCCGTGTAGATGTTCCATATCTTCTCCTCATTTTGTGTACAACAATTATAAATTTGTAAGTTTGCTTTGGAAGGATGCATCCAATTGTGATACTTAACTGGTCTATCATATCGAGAATTATCCAAATCTACAGAAGAGGGTTTACCCATTATCACATTTAAGAACTCCGCTCTTCCTTCTATTAAAGAAACTATAGGAATTTCTCCTGCAATAACACATGACGCTTCGTAAGAGATGGTCCGAAAACCTCTTATTATTCTCAACAACATTAATCTCTGAACTCTTTCAAGCTTTCGTTGATTATACTTTAATTTTAGTGCATCTTGCCATACCTGCGCTCCGTACGTAAGAAGCGGTACTCTATAGCTCCTCTATAAATTATTTTTAGTGCATCACTGCGAATCCCCCAGTAAACTTTGGCGTACCTAGATAATAAATTAATTAGTTTAAGAGATTTACCAGTTATTGTATTGATGTGTTGGTTCCAATTTAGTTTAGAATCTATGGTAATTCCTAGATATTTAAGTTCTTCGACATTTTCCAGACGTTTACCCTCCCATGTTACAGAAATTGTTGGTGATTTATCAGATTGTGTGTCTGAGACCTTAGTAGAAATGAGAAGATAATTAAATATAACTAATTTCAAGCTAGCACCAAGATGATCAGAACTTTCTGCTAATTTAATAATTTCAAAATCACTAATGTAGCTTAAAATACTGTATGAGCACCAAACCAAATCAATACAGCTAACACCACGCTCGGACAAATAAGTGAAATTAGCGGGAGAATCACTTATAGAACGGCCATTGCATATAAACAAACCAAGTTCTTTCATTACCCGCACAAACTTAGAACCACAAACATTAATCACAACATCTGTATAGGTAACCTAGAGATTGGAATATGTGTAGAAAGTTGACATCAACATTAAGTTTCTGTCAGCAACTTGAAGTTGGAGTCCACTCCCCTATTAGTATTGATAGCCTTTAATCAATAAAACCATAGATATCCAGCGTTCGCTGGATGCCCAACCACATATTTTTTTCTTTTATTTTCTACCAACGCAAGTAGTTAATCTAAAGAGGCAAATAAATAGATTAATAAATTAATGCATTTTAATAAAGGTAATGATTTATTAAATCTTTAATGAGGAATTTTTTTTGCCACATCTTTGTTAATCTAATCTAAGACTTAATATTTTAGAATATTCACTTCTGAGAAATACTTTTTTTTCCAAATCGAATCTGAGCTCATTAGCGACTGCGGAACAGTTTCTACACCTTTAATTATGCAAATGCAATTTGCATTAATTTTCTGTTTCAAATTTGGTTCGTGCAAAGTGGTAATTTGCAGTTATTTTTTTCTTTTTTTATTGGTTTGATTCATAAGCACTTTAACTTCTACTTGCTTCTTCTAGATTTTTTTTTTATGGTCAAAGTAGCGTTTAATTCAACTTTCTGAGTAAGACTGCTTTCTCATTGGGTTACTAGATACTAAAAACCAAGTGCTAGCAAATAAGTCGCGATTTGTATCGAATACTCCCGCAAACGCTTGTTCAGGCCATTCGATTGTGGGTGACATGTCTTGCGAACAATCGATAGCGCTGTCAGAGGTAGATAAATAATTAAAAAAATGATCTAAAGGCTACTTTAGTTAATTATTCACACCTTAAATAACTATAAATAAGCGGTCAGAAATTTCATGAAATTAAACTTTTTATGAATTTATTAGATTAACATCATTTAGAGTATTCAAACCACTAGCCATGTTATTGAGAATTTTTGCAAATTCCAATTTTTAAATTTGTCTCATAACCTGTGTTAATTCATAAAATTCAAACTCATTCCTTAAAAGATACCAGTCGACCAAATAGGTGAAGTTATTCGGCCCAAATTTGTACAATGGGATACCCATAACTGGTGGAAATTGTTTAAGCTGACCTACTGCTACAACGGTGACACCGCCAAAAGAATAATTTTCCCCATGATCTGTCTTAACCGGGTGTTCACTCGACTTAATATCAGATCTATTATCACTAATTCTAACCCGAACAATTGCTGCGTAATAATTGATAGCTCTGGGAATAGAACGAACCAAATGAAAGTTCCATCATGCAAACAATATTTATGTTTGGCAGTTGCTAATTATACTAGCTATAAAATTATATAAGGTGATGATGTAATGAACTAGTTTTCAGCCAAGATTTTTTTTATTTATTTTTTCATTTGTAAAGTATTTTACAGAATTTCCTTATTATCCTTAGGTTTCGGCACTCAGCGTGCCATCCTCAGAGGAATACATGTTGATTCTGCTTATACTTATAAATCTATTTTTTAGGCTTTGTTATATTTGTAATATTTGAGATTTCTGATTTGATAACATTTTTTGTTATACGTCTATTTTGTATAATTTGTCAAATTTAAAATAAAAACTTTTATTCAGCCTTATATTTTGATTTGGACCACGTGGTTTCTTTTTGTGCGCTTTTGTTTTATTATTTTTTATTATTTCTTATCTGGAAATTATTTATTACTGTGAATATATCCTTTTTAAATATATTTTTTCTTCTTTCTAATCTTGTTTTGGCTCCAGTGGTTCTGCCATGTTGATTTAATTGTAAACAACATGCAATCAATATTTATGTTTGGCAGTTGCTAATTATACAAGCTATAAAATTAGTTGGCTGGGTCCAAAGAAGAAACTTTTTATTTTTTTAAAAAGTTTATTCGACGTTTCGGACACCTTTGGTGTCCTTCCTCAGGAATTACAAAACAAAAATGTGGATATCAAGAAAATTGTATGATAAAATTACATACAACAATTAAACAATATTAGAAAGATATGGAACGTGTTAAGGAAGAATGGAGAGTTAAATGTTTGAGGAGGTTATTGTTTGGTGTAGAGAAAGGTATGCTTGCAAAGAAAACAGAGAGGGGAAATTTTTTCCAAGTTGAGAAATATGAAGAGTGATAGAAATGAAAAACAATGAAAAATTGTTCAAACAATAACCACATTTCTACCACTCTTCACTGGAGATTTCCATGTTTCAGGCAGCAATAACACCTGCCTTCAAAGTAGATTAAATGCCATGAATGAAGGATCGTACATTCATAATGTCATTATATCCTCCTTTATGACGCAAATGGCTAAAGAAAAGTTCGATGTCATCAGTAGATAATTTCTTGTCAATTGGAAATTGATACTGATCAGGTATTTTATGCAGGCAACTGTGGACAACGTCGTCATAATTAGTGCTTGATAGGTTTTTTGTGTAAATCTTTTCATTTGATCATTATAGATTGGATAACTTTTATGTAAGTAAAAAAAAATCTGTAGCCATCGAAGTATACCATCGTCTATCTGGTTGAAAATTACTTTATGTTCATTTCTTGAATGAATGCCATGACTCCTGTTGCTAATCTCATGTATGATCAAACTATTTTTTGAAGTGTTTCATGAAAATTATTGTTTCTCTTAAACTATCTTTATCAACAACGTTCTCAGGATATGCAGTATTCAAACTTTTTATTGCAGCAATAGTCTCGGAAGAGAAAACAACTTTAGCTCTTAAAACATTTATTTTTTCCATATTAGTCGGGTAAACTACTTTTTTACTTAATCTTCTACAGGTGTCATGACGTATGATTTTTGAATCTGAACATTTTTATATGGTGACTTGTTTTGACAGTATCATTTGGGCCTTTGACTTCAACATTCCTAACTAGGTGCTGCGACCTAACATTCTTTATAATGTGACTAGAAAAGAAACTTAAAACAAAGGTACGGTCTGGATTTACAATATGGAACACTAAAATAGACCATTTTTCACAAATTCGTGGAACTAATGTATTAACATACCAAGTGGCTAAACAAATACATGCACCAATAAATGAGAACTGGGGAGCCACAGAACGAACCTAGCGGCGAATCATGGAACTTCATAGACCCGTGTTCTTGCTATTTCCGGGTCTTTTCTATTATGTAGGCAAAGGTTTAAACAATCATTCTGATACAGTTTTATACATTAAATCTACCCTTCTGTACTTCTTTCTTAACGGCTAAGTAATCAATTACTTGTTCATTAAAATTGTAACGTCGGCTTGAGGATCACGAATCTCATTTAGAACCATTCTCAATCAATGGTGAAATGTACGCTTCATAGGCGTTGTGGGTTTCAGATGTTACGAACCCAAAAGAACCCGATGGACTAATCATATCTCTGTCTTAGTAGACCAGGCCACGCGGAATTGCGACGTCTGGGATATTTACAACACCCGATTGCCAGTTGTCAGCGTCTCATCAGCGATATACATAATATAATCTGCTATTGATCATGGAATCAAAGTATCATCAGCAAAAAGATCTTTGGCCCATTGGCCCGTAAACATATCATTTTGGCCCGACTCTTTTACTCTATCAATAAGTGTCGCATTCAATTTTATTACCATTGAGTGCTGGAATACACTGAAAGGTATTTCGCGCGGAAGTCGTGGGTTGAGCTTTACAAATGATTGATAAACTTCCACTAATAACGTGATAAACCCCGACATGTCAAAATTCTGACAATAAGTAGCAGTTATTGGAACTGCGGGACCCAAAGTGAGGATCTCATAATCTATTTCCTCCATATTATCTTTGGATGTTGTCTCGTCTACTTTCCTCCCCTTATTCTTATCTGATTTCCATTTTTGAGAGCGCGAAGTAGTATCGGCAAGAGAGAGAGCCAAGCCCGACCAAGAGAAAAACAGACACTCTCTGATCTCTCACTAACTTATATACAGGTTTTTCCCACTCTAGCCTGCTTAAGTCAGAAAGTACCAGAGAGAGTTTTCTCACCCGATTGCCGATCGAGATTTCTCTCGATGGGGCTTGGCTCTCTCTCTTGCCGTTACAAAATTATTCCTATTTTTAATCAATTCTTTTTTAATTGACATCATAGGTAAAGAATTTAAACGATCTTCTGTAAGTGTACTGCCAAGAAAACTTTTAATTCTTTTGAAAGTTGAAAAATTGCGTTCAGCTTCATCGGTTGACTTCATATAGTGATTAATAATATAAGCAATTGGCATGTTTCACTTAACTGATTTTTTTAAATTATTTTCTATACAAAAATTTAACAATGAGATAGCACCGTCGACCGCTTTCAGATCATGGCGCATGTAAAGAACTTGAAGTTTTGTCTTTAATTTATTTATGTTGAAAAATGGGTATGAATCACAAACAGTTTTGTCATTAGGAAATTGAATTTGAAAAATGGAAAAATTTTGAGAGTCCAAAAGTTTTTAAATTAGCAAATGGATAGAAAATTTTAATCTCTTTTTCATTTGATTAAAACATTGTCGCAAATTTCTTTTGCAGCTAAATTTTTTGTTTAAGAAAGGATCAGGTTTGTGACGTTTTGTAAAGGTAAATCAAATTCAGGACGATTAGCTATGCTTTCAATTTTATTACAAATAGATTTGATAGGTTTTTCAGAAAGTTTAACTGGTTTAAAAACTTCATTTGGATCTATTGAGCGTTTTTGTGACTAGGCAGACAAAATATCAACATGGGGCGTGTTTTAAAAAATAATTCTAACCAAAATTTGAAAGCAGGTGTTGTAAGTTTAGTTCCCTAGCCTGGGTAGTTGTGTTTGCTTGTTGGTTAGTCAATTCTATTTTCTCAAAACATTCCATAAGGGTATCATAATTTTCATGTACAGTTTGAAAGACGCTGGAATGAAATCCATCTGAGGGAGCAAGAATGAGGTATTTTTCTTCCTACTATTTCATTTAAAATTGAAGTTCGCTGAGGAGATTTGGAAAAAATAATTAGGAATATCACTAATATCCGAGAAAAAACTCGTGCTTCTCGACAAGCTTGAGCCAATACCAAATTTAATTGATGAGCATAACAATGGACAAAATATGCAAACGGATATTCATTTTTAATAAGAGCTGCCCCCACGTATGACATTTGCTCGTCATAACTTTGAGAAACCAATTTATTTTTGTTACTTATCTACTTTTTCTTTTTGTTACTTATCTACTTATTTACTTTTGTTACTTATTTACTTTATCTGCTTCAGTTTTAATGTTATTAGCAAGTGAATCGGCATTGTTACCTGAAGAATTACAAAAAGTCCAGAATCTTTTCACAGGCTGTCCATGATTAAGAACGCGGAATACTACTACTAACTGAAACTGGGTAGATATTTCAATTGTTTCATCCGCAATTATTGAAACGAAACTGGCATTATCAATTTCTTTCATTATTTGAGAGCGACATACATGAAGGATGCAATCTAGTATATCATTTTGAATTTCTTTTGAAGTCCATTTAAAAACTGTTGCATTTTTTAAATGTTCTTTCATAGCTATGTCTAATTCTGCTGTAAATTTTTTTTTTTTCTGGGGCGCTACAGTCTTGAAAGGATCTGGGCCTCCTCCACCAGCTTCCTCCATTCCTCTCGATCATAGGCTCTCAAACGCCATCTACGCACGCCTGTGCTCCTCAGGTCCGCCTCCATATCATCGAGCCATTTCATACAAGGCCTCCCGCGATGACGTCGACCCACGGGAGTGCCATAAAGCATCCTTCTGGGCAAGCGTTTCGGCTCCATCCGCTCCACCTGACCCAACCACGTAAGGCGTCCTTACCTAATGAAGGCTACGAGGTCCGATTCCTGGTATAGATCCTTTAACTCTATATTCGACCTAATTCTCCACCGATCTTGCTCCTTCACTGGCTCAATAATCTTTCTGAGGATCTTCCTCTCCCAGACGTTCAGAGCATCTCCCCTTGTCAATACCCACATCTCACTTGCATAAGTAACTACTGGTCTTATCACCGTCTTATATACAGGTAGTTTTGCACGTGAAGATAACGCTTTAAAACGCAACATATTGTGAATCGCGAAATAGCATCTATTGCCTGCCGCAATCTCGTCTTAATGTCAGAGCTAACGTCATTCTGCTCGGTAACAACCGCTACTAAATATTTGAAGCCTTTTACCCTCACAAATTTATAGTTCACCATCTCGATGAAATCTTCTTCGTTGCCTGGATTTCTTGCGGTTTTCATGTATATTGTCTCATCCACATTTATTTGTAAACCGAGCTTCTTTGCCGCTTCCTCAAACTCCTGAAAACTCTAGCTAAGGCATTTTCATAGTGCGCGCCGTTGTAACCACATCATCGGCGTAAGCCATGTGCTGAGTGAGGCGATTGTAAAATTAATTAATCCCCTGAAAATTCCTGGATTATCTGAATTCTCTCTTTCATCATGACCTCATAAGGCAAGTTCATACGCACCACAAAATTTAAAACACTTAATAATTTGAGATAAAATGTAGCGATTTTTCGTAACATCATTATTCTTAACTATTTTTTGACTATAAGCAGTATCTAACTGAACTAAAATGTTTTGCTTACCTTCAAATTAAATATTTGCAAATTTTGAGAACTATAAACCGCCTACAACCACACAAACACCGAGATTTTGAGGAGAAGATGTTCACTGTATCTCAGTTCAAGAGCAAATCCTTGGGTACCTGGGGTTCCGTTTGTACAATCGCGATATCCACCCGCTTACTTACTTGTGCTTGCTCAGCTTGGCGAGGAATACTTGTCTCGCTGATGCGAGGCATACCCCGCATGCCCATTCCACTGGGAGCATGCTCTTTTGAGGCTTGGGCCGCGGTTGTAATGTGGCGGTAGCTACCCGCCTAGTTTCGGATTTAAGTTTCTTTAATCTCTTTATGGATATTCCCACGTACAGCTAGGGTTTCTCTTCGATCGACTGCATCAGAGCACCGCATGATACAGCAAGGCCATTCATTACTCCCTGATGCGGCCCGGTTTCAGGAAGTTACCGTTATACTACAACCTGTATTACCCCCTGGCTGCAAACCTGCATGGGCACAGTACGCATAACATCCTGTTTTAGGGGGGTGTATCTCTGAGGCTGCCACTGGGGGCACCAACTCAAATGACCAGCGGGTACACCCTTAACCGCCGGGGACTTTTATCGACGTCCAGGTCTAGATCCGCCGAGTTTAGTTTAAAACGGGGGTCATCTCGAGAAGGATGCGCTCGGACGGTCTTGATGAATAGGAGGTGAAGCTTGCTGCACTCGGGAGCTTACCACACAGAGCGGTGGAAGGTCCCTTGACCCCGTGCGCGCCGTTATCACCACATCATCGGCGTAAACCATGTGCTGAGTGAGACGATTGTAAAATTAATTAATCCCCTGAAAATTCCCGGATTATCTGAATTCTTTCTTTCATCATGACCTCTTAAGGCAAGTTCAAACGCACCATAAATTTAATATAGTTAATAATTTGAAACAAAATGTAGCGATTTTTCCTAACATTATCATTATGCCTAGCTATGTTCTGACGATAAGCAGTATCTAACTGAACTAAAATGTTTTGCTTACCTAAAATTTCAAAATCTATGACTGAATTTGAATGGGAAACTTTTAATTTTTTGGGGTTAAATGAGATAAATCATTAATGCCAGTTTGTGTCCAAGTAATTTCTTTACTTTTACTCATTAATAAACATGGGAAACAAAACAATTTATTAGATTGTGACATGATAAATTGAAAACGGAAGGAATTTAAAAATTAAATGAAAGTTGTAAAATTAATGAACCTTTAATGCCAGCCTGATACGAAATTATATTTTAATATAATTTACATTATTTTTTTTATTTTATATAAACGACCCAACGTTCCAACACTACACGTGTTGTCATCAGGGGTTTTTACAATTTAAATCTGAAATACAAAAAAAGATTTAATAATAATATGATAAGCATTTATAAGTAAGTTAAAATAATTGCAAGTGTAACCAAATATTTGTAAAATGTTAAATTGCACTACTTTGTAACTGTTTGAATGGTAACTGATAGAAAAAAACGACCGTTAAACGTTCATATGATTGTTTTTTGGAATGTTCCAAGGAGGGTGTAGTGTTTAAATTAAATATAAATTGGAAACAGATAAAAAGTTTGTTAGATAGGAATGTGCCAAGTTGGATATAGGGTTTAAAGAGAAAATAATAACAAATAATTGTAAAACATGGAAATAGTTTATTCAAAAAATGTTAAAGCTTGAAACAAGGGAAACAAATGAATAATTGAAGAAAATTACATATAGAAATAACATTAATAAGAAGAAAAGAAATCGATCTATACATAATCGAAGTATTTAACCCCTCACATGAGTGACAGTAGAGTGGGAGTGAGAAGGTTAGTAAATTTAGTGGTCGGCCATCTTGGGGGACTGCTTCTGCATTAATTACCTTTTTATTGTCCACAGATTTTACCAACCTTAGTTAAAATTTTTTTTTTAAACATTATTAAAGTGTATTTATTTATTTATTTATTAAGCTTTAACGTATTACAAAAATACAATAAGCACGTCAACAAATTCAAGCTGTGATGTACAAAGAAACTGAGTTTACTTTAAATAAAATTTGCTCTTTATAATTAATGTAACTTACATATAACCAGGGATACTTAGTCTATACAAAATTCTGTAACCTTCCACTTGTATTCTAAATATTCAGTAACACTGTAGAAAGTTTTCTCTATCAGAAATCTTCTTACTACTTTTGTGAACTGTTTTTCTTCAATTTCTTTAATTTCTTGGGGCAAGTTATTATATATTTTCCGAGACATTATAGTTGGAGACAAATCAGATTTTTTCAGTCTTTTAGCTGGAATGTGTAAGTTGTTTTTGCTTCTTATGCCATATTGATGGAAATCACTTCTGAAAACATTATTAGTATTATCTTTTATAGCCAATAAATTAGTGATAATAAACAAACCCACGTCGTTACTTGTCAATATTATATATTTATATAACTCTTGATATCTGGTTTTTACTGTTTTATGTATGCTATTTGTTAAGATTTTAATTTCTGAAGCTTTTGAGTCCAACGTGGTTATATATATTATTTTTAGCTTATATGCTGCTGAATTTTTGTTTAAAATTTCTTGGTTCTGTAATTGAAGAATAATTTGTATAATTTAGCTAATTATTTAATACATTTTTTAATTTATTAGAATATTATTAAATTATTAACAAACTTACTGGCTGGGTTGTCACACTAGCTATATGACTATCTTTGGTGGACTGGATTTATTTCAATTGCTGGTTTCGTTGTGACGTAGTTTGCCATATCGCACCTTTGGGGAAACAATGACGTATGTGTATATTCCTTAATGTTGCGAACAGTCTCACTTTAAGTTTTGAATATTATATTAGGCAAAAAATTTGATATAATTTCAGAGTAAACTAGAATTTTATCTTACCATATTTTGAGTTAATTATGATATTATACTATTTAATGAATTTTGTTTTTTTTTAAAGAAAAATTTCTTCTTTAAAAGGGTTGAAATGAAGAGTAAATTGCAAATCTGTCATTGTTTCCCTAGAAATTTCATTATTTGTTACCACCTGGACATAACGGAAATGTTTATTATTAGAAAAAAAATCATTGTTGTTTTGCGTTTTATTTAAAAAAAAAACTTTACATAATCAAAATAAAGAATTATAATAATTTTCATAATATTTTGGAATAATATTATTATTAAGTAATTTAACTAAGTCCTCTTTTTTCCTCTCGGAGATGGTGATTTTGGAAGTGTATGCTGGCTTCAGTTTTTTTCTTATTAAGCGAACGGCAAGTCTGAATTTTTGCTGACATCCATTCTCCACTATAACTGATTTTATAACGGTAAAAGTTGGCACCTTTTTTAAATTCTACCATTTTTATTTCCGATATTTTTATGAGATCACCATCTTCATTCTTTGTAATATTTAAACCAATATCTTCTGACAGCGCTTTGATGTCGTAAAAGTCGTTAAAATTTAACTTGACCACTTCAAATGGTTCTCCTTTTTTTTTTGCTGTTCGTATTAGAGAAACATATTGATCTGGTATGTAAATCGGCCCGGATTTCTTCGCTCTCTTAATGTTTTTCTCAATAAGGGAATGAGCTGTGTCACCTTCATTCTGTGTATGACCCCTTATTAGGAACTTGTGTTTAATAGTATTTATGTTAAGTGTAGCAACAGCATGCAGGTACATACTCAGAAGAAATCTAAAACAAAATATAAATAAATTAAGATAAAGTGCAAAGAATATTATAAGACTGACTTAGAGCCTTGACAACTTAAATGAAAATTAATCTTGATAAAGTTGTACAACTTACCGGTTTTTTTGTTGGCCACAGCAATTGTCGGAATAAAATATAATGTTACTGTTGGGGTACTTGGTTTCTACCATTTGTAAATATTTAAAGACGCATGAGCCAATTTCAGTGGCACCCCGGTGGCCCAATCCCTCATGCCAGAAAAAACATTTGGTACTTGACGTTTTTATATCTGAAATCTGAAAGCAATAATTTAATTAACGTGACAAGCTTTCATATAAATACTATTAATGAATTGGAACTTACAGTAAAATTGTAGCATTTGAGTTTGGAATAGTAAAAGAAGGCCGAAGAATCACCAATCGGTACGGGCATAACTGCTTGCAAGTCGTAAATAGCAACGATTTGATTGCTTTCTGTCTTACAATTTTCAATATCTTTGGCTTTTTCTTGTCTGCTTAGTTCTTTTTCCTCTTGATGTTTTCTATAATCTTCCTCTTGTGCTAACTTTCCATCTTGAGTTAAGTTATCATAGGATACACATTGATCGCACTGATCTTTTTTTGGGATGTGAAATCCAATATTAAATTGAGTATTAAAAATACGAAAGTATGCATCATAACTGGCTGATGGTTTATTGATTAATTGACGTAAACTTTTATAGTTTCGATGTATTTCCGCAATTGTTAATCCTCCATCTATAAATTCTCGAGTTGTTTGATCTCGCAAATAATGGCTTTCAATTCTAGGAATACTATTTATGTGTGCTCGTACGGATTCTTCAACTCTGCCTCTAGCTTTGAATGGTGTTTATGTTTGCCTCGTTTGTCATCTGCAGGTGCACCAATACCGCTAAATTTAGCTGCAATGACTGTACGCACAGTGCGCTCTTTTATCCCCAGTGTACTCATAAGAAAAGGCTTGCAAACTTTAATTTTTTTGCCATCTTGTACAAATGAAAAGCTACAGTTCCGTTTTCTGGGTTCTTTATTCAACTTTATTCTCCGGTACTGGCTTTCCAACACATCTATGCAAGAAGATAAGTAGTCCCGCTGCCTTTGCAGGGATCCAAGTGCCCAATAGTCGTCAAATATCTTCTTTCTTGTTTCTTCATTGTTAAACTTTGTTGGGCAGCCAAGTCTACACTTACAAGGCGGCCCCATTTCTCTTTCTTTTACAAGTTTTCCACGTGCCGATAGGTATTGTTTTCCAGAGTCCCTTAAACGTTTTCTCTCATTTTTTTTCCATTTTTCGGGTTTTCTTATTCGTTTTTTCCCTTTCTTGGCCTTTGGAGAAGAGGCGTTAATTTCATTATCTATTGAATGATGAACATTTAATAAGACATCTTCGTTGTTATTTGTTGAAGAACTGGTGGTTGATGAATCAGAAGATGAGGGTAAAAATTCATCACTATCACTTCCAGAAAAATCTTTGTCACTATCCGAGTTCTCAATCTTATAATCTTTTTCCCCTGTTCGTTTCAGTCTCAATTTTGTAATTGCCTGATTTGGTTCCGTTTGAGCATCAACTAAAAAATGTACAATAAAATAAAAAAACATAGGCTAACACTTAACGTACAATTTTGCTACAATTAATTTTTATACCTATTTCTGGATATGCACTCATCTCATTTTGCTTAATATTACATGTAGAACTCTCCATAGAATCGTTATTATTGTTGGCATTTTTTAGCGCCATTTGTAATATTTTTGATCCTCGACTCTCCATATCAGGTAAAATAAAAAAAAGAAATATTTAAACGTCTTGATAGTCTTTCTAAAATTAAAAAGAACAAAGACAAAGGGATTAAAAGGCTTTTATTATTTTGTGCAGTGGTGTTGGTAGGGAACAACAAAGACATATTTGCCATTTATGAATACAAAAATTCACATTAAGAAAAAAAAACTGGAGCGACAAGGCCATAATTACATTTAAGTCATTGTTTCAGTCAGCTGCAGTTTACAGTAATTCGCATGCACAGAACAACAATGACATAAAATACGTTTATGTCGTAGTTGCTCCATAGAACTAAAATATTTTTTGAGAAACAACAACGTAAATGTTCTTTCTGCCGTTGTTTCCCCATTTGTAAAACTAAAAATACCTTTATCAATTTAGCGGTAATGACACAACAGTAATTGTGTCATTGTTATTCCCAATAATAGTAATAAAAAGTGCCATATTTACCTTTATGTCAATGTAGTTCCGCAAGCAAACACTCCTCAAGAAACATCGCACGCAAATGACTACTCTGACGTTGTGGCACCAGGCAAGGGGTGCATTAGCGACAATGTCACAAAGACATATGCACTATCTAGCGTGAAAGACAACACTTGCACTTCTGTCACTGTTTCTCCAGATAAAGTGGAATATTACCAGCATTGCGGTATTAAAAACTAATTGTTGGAGAAATTGCACTTACGTCATTGTTTCCCCAAAGGTGCGACGTGTTGTCATCAGGGGTTTACCCGTAAAATATTTGACTGTGCAACTAGTCAAATAATTTAGCAATCTTTTTGGCAACAGTTTCCACACCACCTTTGAGGTATGTTGCTCGGCGCGTGTCGCTTTTGTATTAGGTGAGCGATCACCAGGATAAATGAGCTGCCAGTCAATAATTATAAACATTCAATAGATACAAATTACGGATTAAAATTTAAATGTATTCTGGATTTGAAATGTATTTACTCAGTTTTCCTAGTTTCACTAGGAGAAATGAGAAACTATTTATTAATTAAAATTAGGCAGCAATGAAATATATTCTTAAAAGTATATTATTCAACAAATTAGAATTTACAATCTATTTCCGGTTTTACATTTATTAACTCATTTTTCCTAGTCCTATTATAACACCTTCAGCTGAAAAAAATTGATTAGCACAAATATATCTACTAATAAAAATTAAAACTCTTTCATACCTAACGTGCGTACAAAAAAAAAATTAAAAAGAAATATTTACAACGCTAAACAATAATTGTTGGTAATTTAATTTCAATAGCTTCATTATAATAAGCATTTACAAAAATAAAATGCAGAATAAATTGAATTAAATCATTACATTAAAAAACAAAACATTTCTTTTTCATTTTTTTTTTTGGCATACTATAAAATTAATTGTATTTTTTTAGCCAAACACAACATGCAAATAATGATCATGCAACCCGAATACAAGTGTTCGTTTTCTGCGGGAATCATTAAGGGGGATAAACTGTGGCAACATCTTTAAAGAAGTGGTGGAGACGAGTGCTGCGGACTGGATGTTGCCTTTTCCAATAATGTTCCGCGAGATACCCTGCGAAATGCTCTTCTCGTCTACCAGAGCGTGGTATCCCACCCCGTACATCGCGCCACATACGCTCTACATTCTACGTATGCGCCCCAGACTGAGGATCGACAAAATTAACGGAGTGATTTACCCGTAAATATTGATAATTAGGGTCATTAAGTAGCGGGTCGTATCCCCTCCAGCAATCAGAAATGACGGTTGTACCCGGTAAAATTCTATTACGAATGATTGCCATTAACGTCGCGGCCGTTCTGTTTGCAACGGGTTCGAAGAAGCACTTCTTGGTTCCCCTCTCGAAACAACCGAATACCCATTGCCCTGTAATTACGCGACCCCTATTGTATTTCCGTTTGCCAAATTTGGCCTCATCAATTTCAACCGTAATACCGGGCCCACCTAATTGATAATTTCGATTGAACATAATAAAAGTGCAAACTTCACGGCAGAAGTTGCTCCAGTCTACAACAGTGTGCGCGGACATTTCTAATTCGTCTTCAATTATATTTTGTCGCGGATGATTCAGCAATAACCAGAAAGATACAAATTCAAATATTTTAGCTATAGTTAGGTGGGATTTGTTAAAAAATGTGTTTTTTCTTAGTGAATAAGTAAAATCGCACTTCACTCCGTTATCATTAGTTTTGCGGCACCGGAACTTATACAGGTTGGGAAAATACTTGCAAACGTGGCCAGAAGGGCAATTTTTTTCAACCAATAAACAACCGTGCCTCTGCAAAAACGCGATGACTTGCGATTCCTCACAGGACAAACGAGCAGCTTGAAGCAGTTTGTATTCACAGTTATCGCACATTATTTCTCTCCTTATTGAAAAAAATACAATTATAGAAAATTACAAATTTATTAAATTAGAAATATATAAAAAAAGTACAAAAATATAAAATTAAATGAAAATATTTGAAAATTAAAACGAAAAGCAGAAAAAAACGAAATAATAAAAAAGTGTAAGTTGAAAAACGTAAAATGAAATAGAAATATTGTAAAATGTAAAACCAAAAGTGTAAAAAAACTGAAATTCTAAAAAAAGTGAAAAATGTGAAATTTACTAAAAATATAGGAAAATGTAAAAACAAAAGCTTAAAAAAAGTAGAATAATAAAAAAATAAAGAGTGAAAAACGAGAAATTAAGTTAAAATAATTGCAAGTGTAACCAAATATTTGTAAAATGTTAAATTGCACTACTTTGTAACTGTTTGAATGGTAACTGATAGAAAAAAACGACCGTTAAACGTTCATATGATTGTTTTTTGTAATGTTCCAAGGAGGGTGTAGTGTTTAAATTAAATATAAATTGGAAACAGACAAAAAGTTTGTTAGATAGGAATGTGCCAAGTTGGATATAGGGTTTAAAGAGAAAATAATAACGAAATAATTGTAAAAGAAGAAAAGAAATCGATCTATACATAATCGAAGTATTTAACCCCTCACATGAGTGACAGTAGAGTGGGAGTGAGAAGGTTAGTAAATTTAGTGGTCGGCCATCTTGGGGGACTGCTTCTGCATTAATTACCTTTTTATTGTCCACAGATTTTACCAACCTTAGTTAAAATTTTTTTTTTAAACATTATTAAAGTGTATTTATTTATTTATTTATTAAGCTTTAACGTATTACAAAAATACAATAATCACGTCAACAAATTCAAGCTGTGATGTACAAAGAAACTGAGTTTACTTTAAATAAAATTTGCTCTTTATAATTAATGTAACTTACATATAACCAGGGATACTTAGTCTATACAAAATTCTGTAACCTTCCACTTGTATTCTAAATATTCAGTAACACTGTAGAAAGTTTTCTCTATCAGAAATCTTCTTACTACTTTTCTAAACTGTTTTTCTTCCATTTCTTGAATTTCATGCGGCAAGTTATTATATATTTTCCGAGACATTATAGTTGGAGACAAATCAGATTTTTTCAGTCTTTTAGCTGGAATGTGTAAGTTGTTTTTGCTTCTTATGCCATATTGATGGAAATCACTTCTGAAAACATTATTAGTATTATCTTTTATAGCCAATAAATTAGTGATAATAAACAAACCCACGTCGTTACTTGTCAATATTATATATTTATATAACTCTTGATATCTGGTTTTTACTGTTTTATGTATGCTATTTGTTAAGATTTTAATTTCTGAAGCTTTTGAGTCCAACGTGGTTATATACGTTATTTTTAGCTCATATGCTGCTGAATTTTTGTTTAAAATTTCGTGGTTCTGTAATTGAAGATTAATTTGTATAATTTAGTTAATTATTTAATACATTTTTTAATTTATTAGAATATTATTAAATTATTAACAAGCTTACTGGCTGGGTTGCTACAACACCTAGCTATATGACTATCTTAGGTGGATTGAATTTATTTCAATTGCTGGTTTCGTTGTGACGTAGCTTCAATTGCTTGTTTCGTTGCCATATGTTCTTATATTGTGTAGCTGATTTAAACGTATTTCAATTTTAGTATGATTTTTTATTATTTTATTTTTTAAATTTTATATTAAGATTATTATAAGTTATAATAATTATGTATATATATTATGAGTTGGCTATATTTTTTTAAAAAAAGAATTTTATTATAGTGAATTTATTTAAATTAACTACCATTATTGTTATCTTATACATGAATTGGTTATTATATGCCAGGTTATTTGTTTGCTAATTTTTCTTAAGGTGTACTTTTAAATTATTTATAGTGTTTAAATAAAATTTGGGTAATAGTGCATGAGTTTGACTTCGACTGTTTTTTCTCTATAGAAATTACTAAAAACTTTGGGTAGTGTTGTAATATAGTTACACAATTTTTAGAAAATTTTTGAGGTGGTCTGCGCCCCCTATGCCCCACTTTTATGTGGGGCTGCGCCCCCACGCCCCCTTTCGAAAAAAACCCCACGGTTATCCAACTCGAAGGTAAGTGGATACTTGACGAATATTATAGTTTAGTGAGTCACAGATCCCAACACGCTTCCTTTCGAAAAAAATTAACCCCACGGTTATCCAATTCGAAGGTAAGTGGAAAGTTAGTGAATATTATAGTTTATTCTATCACATACACCCACAAGCTTCCTTTCTAAAAAAATTTACCCCACGGTTATGAAATTCGAAGTTAAATGGAAGAAAATGGAATAAAGAATGTTACCTTAATTAGGATCGTCTCTATGAAGAGGCTTGTAGACTTGAGCAACTCCTTTTAAGAATGCCCGCATCGGATCTTCACAATGTGAATGACTTCGATACCACATATATTCGCCTAAATAGGCATCGAATTGGTCAGTGACGGTCCTTGTGGGAAGTTGACTTTTAATTGAATTCCACGTTCCTTCAATGCTATTTGTATGTACACCAGTGTCTGGATTTTTGAAATTTATGGAGTGATTGACTCGCAAATGAATGAGCCCCTCATCTTCTAAGCATTCATATGCTTTCCAGCAGTCCGAGTAGATGATAGTTCCCGGATGTATAAAAGTTTTAATTAAATTTAATAGCGTACTTTTATCTCTCCTTTCAACCACTTTAAAAAAACATTTATTCGAACCTCTTTCAACTCCACCAAACACCCATTTACCTTCCACACGTTTCCCTCTATTAAACTTCCTTTTGCCAAACTTGCTTTCATCAATTTCTACAATTTTTCCATATCCCCCAAGCATACTACTCTCATTCACAACTACATCCATGCACACCTCTCTGAAAAAACTTCGCCAGACACACACAGAATGTTTACTTAACCCCAATTCGAGCTGAATATCACACTGCTTACGCTTCATTACAAAAAACTCAGTCATCAGTAACACATTGATCATACTAATTTTACTCATTTCAAACCATGAACCTTTACGCACACTTCTTCTCACCGAATGATCACCAGAAACTTGACATCGCCATTCATACTTATCTACCGAACTGTTCCTTTTAGTTAAAGTCATTTGCCTTTTACACTTTGGACATTCATATGTATTAGCAATTAAACCTACATCCATACAAAACCGCAAAACTTCCATCTGACCATCCTCACTTTGACTACTTTTATACTTTAAATTATAAAGAAGTTCTAAATTTAGAATATTCATTACTTAAAGCACGCTACCAAACACAAGAAGAAAAACTGTTAACTTAATCCCGCTAAAATGCTTATCATAACATGGGAGTAAACCTAGTTCAAAAATTATCCGCATAGGGCGCTGCAAATTAGAAGTCCAACTCATGCACTTTAGCCACAACATGGAGATTAGGAAGATCAACAGACCCTCATGTAAAAGGAGGTTGCGAGGAAATCAAGGATATCCCTCCTGTGCCAGAATGCATAGAGCTTTGGCCAGAGAAAGTACTGTGGATAAAGTGGGGTCCCTTATGAAAACGAAGGGAACTTTCACTGTCTCGAAAGTGGAAAGCTTAGAATTCCTCATGGAGGAGACTTATTTTTGAGGCTTATCTCGACTTCATGGCTCAGAGGTGGCGGGCCTGGGGATAAGCGTATTAGAGGAAATTTCACATTAGAGGAAAATCTAATCTCACCTCACCCCCCAAAACCCCTTGAATGAATTTTCCCGGAGAAATTATTCAAATAAAACATATGTGTACTTGATATAACAAGTTTAAAGAAAATCGTTGGTGCCGTATCACAAAAAAATTAATAAATCCATTTTGTAAAGCTTTACTTCCGGTTGTCCGATTTTGTTTAAAACTTTATTGTCGGGTCCCATGCTTAAACTAAATACAAAGTTTGAACTTTCTGCGATTTTCTATTTTTGATGTATGCTGGTGACCAGACGTTCAACACAGATCAATTTCTAAAAACCACTTTTTCAGACTCAGAGGACCTCAAAACATGTATTTCCTGAGAAAACTCGATATCAGAAATTTGACATGCTCGCAATACTTCGTCTTACACCAGTAAGAGAATGTAAAAAGTAGTGTTAATAATGCGAAAATTTTTAAGAAAACCAATTATGTTATTAGTGTATATACGAGTATTAAATCCAAAGACTGAGTCCAATACTTAGTCAGCTGTTCAACCTATTACTGAATATTTTTTTGGATGAGTCCTTTATTTCAGTAGAAAGATGAAAAAAAAAACAGGAGCAGTTTAAGCACAAGGAATTAGCGTTTGATCAATCTATGTATCACTTATATAAAGAATTAATTCCCATAGCCCATCTCTATATTGTGGCTAACAATAGTTTGGATTAATTAAAATTATTTTTAAATAAAAAAAAGAACTTTTAGATCTTAATTAACTACAAGCCGTGGATTAAGAGTGAAGATAATAATTGCATTATAATTTGCAACATAAAAAAAAAAAAAAAAGTCACAACTTATTTCGTTGTTAGATGCTAGGTTCTTAAATACGTCAGGAAATGCTATCTAAGAAATGTATGCATTTGTAAATGAGGCAGCATTAAAGGATAGATGTTAATTTTGCATGAATTCACTTAAAATTGGTTTGTTTTTCTTTCTTTTGTATTTAAATTTTTGTCAAACAAAAGCAAACTCTTGGCAGACAGCCGAAAGCCATGTAAGTTTTGTCCTGATCAAGATATAAGGTTTATTGTGTAACTTTACACTAGATACATACATATATATGATTATAGATAATTAAGCAATTTGTCTATATACTATATATATAGTGGCAAGTAGGATATATTATTTTTAGTACATTCTATATATGCTATTAGATAGACAAAATCTGGTGTTTTTATTAGTATTTTGCTTGTGTAATAATAGGATCCCCGCTTTTTCTGCTTTTCTCTAATGGTTAATTTTATGAGTTTATCATCATTTAAAAAACCCATTATAAACCATTCCATCGCAATCTCTTACAAGCTCCAGGCACTATGGAAATAAAGGTAACATTTCTAGGATGGCTGTCCGACTTTTTAACAAACCGTACATTTCAAGTGAGGCTGGATGGTATCCTATCGGACTCCCTTCCAGTTTTAAGTGGTGTTCCACAAGGCTCAGTTATTGGTCCTCTTCTGTTTATCTTGTACTTGTCTGACCTCAAGTTCTCTTCTCAATCTCAATTCTTCGCTGATGATTGCAAGTTATTTAATAATCCAATAGTTAACAAGGAAGTTATACTACATGATCTTCATCAGTTAGAATCCTGGAGTAAAGCATGGCGTCTAGCAGTCAACATGTCT
The DNA here is from genome assembly GCA_011037195.1 of Triatoma infestans. Taxonomy (NCBI): domain Eukaryota; kingdom Metazoa; phylum Arthropoda; class Insecta; order Hemiptera; family Reduviidae; genus Triatoma; species Triatoma infestans. The sequence goes on along the minus strand of JAAEAF010001347.1, from coordinate 53,627 downwards.
AAATCTACAGTTCTACACCTAGGTACCAACAACCCACACTTAATTTATAATATTGATGGTATTACCCTCAAAAGTTGTGATTCGGTTACAGATTTAGGTATTACCATTACAAAAAAGCTCAAGTGGGATGAACATGTTGCAAGACTTAGCAAAACATGCAATAGCCTCTTATAGCTAATAAAGAAATCTTTCCCTAACCTCTTACCCGACAATCTGAGGACTTTATATATATCATACATTAGACCTCATCTTGAATTTGCAAATCCTGTCTGGTCACCGTATTTAAAAAAAGATGTCAATGCCTTGGAAAATGTACAACGCAAGTTTACCAAACTTTCTCCATCACTTCGTGAGCTTCCTTATTCAGACAGACTAAATACTTTAAACTTAAGATCTCTGGAAGATCGAAGAAAAAGAGGAGACATGATTGAGCTTTTTAAAATTCTACATGGACACTACAAGAGTAGTCTAGATCATCTGTTCGCCCCTACAGAAGTAGCCCATCTCTGAGGACACATATCCAAACTATTCCATCCTCAATCCAACTTAGATCTTCGCAAACATTCATTTGCTGTAAGGGACCATCTCAGCATGGAACTCACTCCCTACATATGTCATCGAAGCACCTTCTATAAATTCCTTTAAGTCTAGATATGACACATTCTTTGGAAACATATAACATTTCATTATAACATCATGTTTACCATTTTAGCTATTAATTTATATTATTTTTATAGTACCTATGTTTATTTTGTGAAATTATTTTTTTCTTTCTTTTCCTCATATTTCTATTGGCTTTTATATTGTGCTTATATACTTCAAGTGTCAAATTTAAATATATATTTAGTGCAATTATATTGTCACCTTAGGGACCATATTTCAATAACTATACTTATTGTAGTTACTATATTGTATACTCTTGAGAGCATTCACCGGCACTGCCGCTAGCTCTTTTTAATAAGAATAATAATATAATAATAATACCCAAACACCAACACCACATAGACCATTTGGTAAAAACCACTTTTTTTTGGACTCAGGAGGATCCTCAAAACGGGATATTTCCGGTGAAAATTCGATATCGTAAATTTGACACGATTACAATACTTCCTCTTACTAGGAGTAAGAGAAAGTAAAAAACTGAACAAAATCTATGTATTTGCAGGGAAAAATATGTAGTCGGACTATTAATATTTTATATGGAGTTATTTTTGATCGACTAAAATGTGTGTAAGTGGTGTACTGGCTACATAGTAATGTTCCCCTAAGATTTATTTCTGTGTAAACTTTTTTTAAAAAAAATAAATAAATTATATGTCCAATGTAGCGAATATTTTAGTTTACAAATAAAGGATCTTTGATAGTAGTTTTTTTTAACATTGTAATATCTTTCTTGCTCCTTCTAATAATATAATTACATATAAAAATATGAAAAGAAAACGAAAGTTTCTACAAAGAATTACTTTTTGGAATATGTATTCCTTATAGAGGAAAAATCTTATCATTCCTTCATTCAGAATAAATAAATAATAATAATAATGTGGTAAGTAATACACTCATAACCATTTCCTTTTAAAACAACCACTCCTAATTCTAATTCTAAGACATTTTTTCTCTGACTCCTAATACGATTTTAGTATTACGATTATATCAAATTTTCTCAATTGAGTTTTCGCGCAGAAATACATGATGATTTGAGTTTCCCTGTGAGTGTGAAAAAATGTTTTAAGCGAACAAAATATCAAAGCTGATATTCGGTTTTTGTATCACCAACGCATCTGACTCTGAATAGGTGTTTTTTTCTCAGGATAATTTTCACAAAAATGGCAGGCAACGATCTTCTTTAAACTTGAGAAGCTCATTGCACAAGTTTTTGTAAAAATATACCACTTTTATTTCTAACAATTTTAACCGGAAAATATTGATAGGGATTTATATGTGTTTATGCAATATACGGATTATAAAGAAAACCGTTGGGCCTAATTTCAAGAATATCAAGAAAAATAGAAAAAACATTAACCAGTATAGTCGCACTTCGTTCCAGGGATTTTGGCCAAAACCATAGTAGAAATGCCGTAAACGGAATATCAAATTTGAGTTCCTAATATAATTTTGTTTATTTGTTTGTTGAGATATTTGATCACATACACACACACACACACACACACACACACACACACCATACATTAGATTAGATTAGATTCGAATGAGGAGCGCGAGCCTCATTACACTGAGACCTAAATAAGAGGTCTATTGTGGGTCCCCTTAAATTATAGCACATCCCTCAGCTTCGCCGTCTTAATCAAGCGTAGCAAAGCTGGGAGCGGCTCTATCATGAAGCTCAATTGTCCTCGCCAAGCTGGGACTCTCACAAAGGATGTGTGCCGTCGGGATTTCCTCCTCAGTCTTGCAGAATCGGCATAATGCGTTATCCGCAAGTAACTAGTGCTCCCATGTAGCTGTTCAGCCTACAATGCCCTGTTAGCAGACCCACCATTAGCCCTATATATATCCCTTCGAATATGAATCAGTAGATCACTGGTAAATTTAGGCAAATGTCTCTTAATAAAGAGTTTTGCCTGCCTGTGTCTTGGTGTTCTCTCCCACCAATGCAGACGCTGTACTTCTATCGAATCCTTGATAGAAGTTTGAATTAGGCTCCTGGATAGCCCGAAGAAGGGTTTGGGGCCTAAAAGATATCCTTCAAACCCTCCCTCGCTAAGGCATCCGCCCTATCATTGTCCAGGAACCACGCATGTCCAGGACAATGATAGGGCAATGTCAGCTTGTTCCGAGCACCCACCTCGGTTAGGGCAGTTAGCCTATCCCACACCAGTCTTGAGACTATTTGGTGTGAAGAAAGTCCCTTCAGGGCTGCCTGGCTGTCGGAGTGTATGCCCACTCTCATACCCTATAAACCTTGCCTTATAATCTCCTTAGCGCAGAGCTGTAACGCCACGACATCAGCCAGAAAGACTGTGGCGTACATTCCCTAGGCTGGCCTTAATTTTAACTTTAGGCCTGCCCCCATAGACCCCAGCTCCGATCCCAGCCGGAGTTTTGGAGCCGTCTAAACGAGACCGAGTTGAGATCGAGACCGTGATCATGTCGTCCCAGTTGACTCTGTTTGGTACGATAATTATGAAGTTCCTTTCAAAGTAATACACCTTAAGTTTACATACATACCATTCGCTAATAACATTTGTGTGTGTGTGTGTGTGTGTGTGTGTTTCATCACAAAATATCTCAATAACGAAAAGTCGCAGAAAGTTCAAATTTGGTATAATATTTACCACGGCATCAGAACTCAAAAACGCATGAAACGATTTTTGTTTGTTTAAACTTCATATAATATTTAAACACACAAATACCTAGTACTTTTATTTAAAACATTTTCGCAATAAAATTTATTTTTCGGTCGATTTTTGGGGGAACGTTAACGTTAAAGCATTCCTCTATACTTTAGCATACCACTTCAGTACAATGGTTGCTGTCATCTTAATATTAATACTCATTATGATGGGGCTGCTGAAGGAGAGAAATGGTCTGGTTAGAATGAATTAACAGAATATGGTATACACTGTATAATATGATTAAAGGACACTGACTGCCTGGACTTAACATTTGAAATGATAGAGTACGGTAGAGTGGTAAAGGATAATGACACGTAGTGATTGGCTATATGAACTCCGTAGTATGAACTGTTCTCCTATCTGTTTCCTCTCTCTATATTTATGACGTTTCTCCCACTCCAGTCCGAGAGATTGATCCTATCATTTTGTCTCTCTGGTACGAATACTCTCTTTGGATACTATTACATGGGATATAATTACATCATTAGACTTATTGCTACTTAATTCCAAATTTTAATGAAAATCTCTTATGTGAAAGGGCAACTTTGTAGAATTGGGTTTTTGAGGTTTTTTTTTGGGGGGGAGGGATTTTCTCGAACACTGGTACAATGATTTTCTTTAATATTTCCAATGCTGACTGTACAGATAAATTTCTATAACTCTCATTTAATAGATTTCTTTCCGGACAAACTAAACTGATTTTAGGGAGTTGCTGCAGAATTTGTGGCGTTAATTTCAAATGCTATTTGAGTACTTTCAATGCTATGAACACTATCTTCTGGACTTCCCTCCGGACCTCATCATTCTATATTTACCCATGTTTAAGTTCTGAAAAAAAATAAATTCAAAGTTTATTGGGAAATTTGTCAATGTTATCACTGTATTGACTGCAGTAGGAGAAAGTGAAAATACTCAAATAAAATATAACCAAATATTTTGGATCTTCATTGTCATTAGCCGGCTAATCCACAATAATTTTGGTTCATTTTGATATATAAAATTTTTGGTTATTCGCCTATATTTCTTGTCTTTGTTGCCAAGCATAATCATCTTACAATATTTTACATTCCATTTATTAATGGGAAAAGGAGGGGATCGTGATGATAAATGGTATAGATAATGTCAACAAGAAATACAAATCCATCTACAAATTTAGGCAGAGACAATGTTATGTGGCATACCAGGTAATAACATAACAGTAGGTACATAATAGTTTTACATCGATCATTGTCCTAAAACTAAATCTCATCTAATCACCAACATTAGAGAAACTATAACGCTCCCAAATTATAACAGTAAAGTTTGACTTATTTACTGTCTCTAATTTAATATAACTGATTAATTTATTTGTAGTACAGTTTGCTTGGATGTATATCCAAGTATGTATTGTATTGGCTTCACTTCGATGTATATATATATATATATATAAATAAAACAAAATCCTTCTATATTGTATTGAGGTGGGTATAGTAATTTGTCAAGCGGTACACACATGATTACGGTTATTTCACTGGTGTAAATCTAGACACCACTGTGTATCTTGGTGCGTATGGATGTGTGTGTATGTATGTTTTTGCTAGTGTGTGTGAGTTTTGCAGGGAAATACAGTATGACCATACTTACTACGCTATGTGCTTTGTCCAAGTGTGTAAACGCGGCCACATGTTTCAGTAAATATATAGTTGCAAATTGCAATTGGATACTATGACCCCCGTAGAGTGGTGTTGCTGCTCGTAGAGGCAGTGGCAAGATAAATAAGACACTATAAGCCAGGTCTAATTGATAGGCGAGAGATTAGTACGGCTTGTGAAAGTGAGAGAGAGAGACCAATGAGAAAGGAGTATCTATATATATATATATATATGCTTGCGTGCGTTTGTAGGTTCATGAGTATAGAATATAGAGGGCACATCCAGGGTGGGTGGGATGGTTAGAGATTGTATTTATTGGATGATACCACCTATGTAACCTCACCAAACCGATGATTCTACACACAGAGGGGTTAGTTAATCCAGATTTTGATTCATGTGCAGCACACTGTGGCCACAACGCTAGCTATATAAGTTTTACTTACCAATTACTCTCTTTCAGGTACAGTAATCATATAAAGGTATTCTTTATTTTGCCCAATATTTATAAAATACTTTCTTTACAATATAGCTTAGAATATAGTTTGATAGTAATGCAAAGTGATTACTCAAGTAATCCGTTTTTGTATTGAATTGTTAAATAAAACTGTTTTTATACACTAAAACTGAGAAAAATGGCCAAATTTTCAAATGCCATCATACCAGAAGAGTTGGAAAATTAAAAGACAAAAATTTGCAAAAATATTTCTAGGTGAAAATTTTCTGGATGACATATAAACGTTGTAGACATTTCATTGCCTGCGATATTTCATACACGTATAAAAGTAAGCTACCTGGCATATTAATAAACTACCGTTATCTGGCACAAATTAATATTTAATCAATTATTTACCAAAAATAGTAGAGTTTGTATTTAAACAAATCATATAACATTCAATTATGGCACATATTACGCAAATAAAAAAGCACAAATGTTAATCAGAGTCATTTTCCGTGGTAGCCTGCTTCATTTTGTGGTCATCGACCGATTTCCGGGCGTTCGCCCATCTTCAGGATGCGTTGTTAGACAGTGTGATAACATAGACGCTAAAGATTGTTTCACAGCAGATTTTTTTAATTTTATTTTAGGGTGCTCTAAGGTAAATCTGGACAATAGATTTCAAATATTTTTTGGGTTTTGTTCAACATTATTGGCGCTGTCTTCTAGATTATAATATATTCACTTCAACTACTTCTCTAATTCTATATTTATTTCAGCGCATCTGAGTAAATATTTAAAGTTTAAAGAAAACTAATCCATTTTTTCTTGTGACTATAACACATTTTCTCTAAAGTGACTTTAGATTTTTTTCTGAAGTGATTAGTGGAACTGGTAAAAATTGACTACATTGTGAGAAATTGAAAATAGTCTTTTCTTATCCAAGGGATCTCAAAATACATTTATTTCCAGTGTAAGCACAATATCGAAAACTTGACATTATCACAATACTTCAATACACTTTCAAGAATATTTATTATTCAGTACTATGAGAAGTGAGTTGTAAGAGAAGAAAAACAATCATCACTAATTTGAGTGACGTTTAAACAAAAAAATGTGCAAAAGTTTATATTATTGTAACACATTCAATATCTTGATTACAATAAACTACCTATATATATATATATAATAAAACTATTATTACAGCTGTATTGCAATTATTTCACTTACATATCTCTTATCTAAATTATGTAACTAGAGTTTTTATTAATTGTTATTATGTCAATTATAATTTTTACACTTAACGAGTTTACTGATAAGTACTATCTACTCTTTTCCTTATTACTGGTAATTGATTATATTATATTTTTAAACTCATCGACATCGTGCTTGATTAGCGATCGTACAGATTAGTGTATAGTATTTTCTTTTTTAAATATTTTTGGAGTTAAATAAAGCCTTTAATAGAATAATGCATTAATACTGAATTATTTTATTTATTTTTATGTTTTTTTTTTATTTATCTCAAGTGTATACAAGAACAACAAAAAATGAACTACAATATCGATTATTATTCAAGACAACACGATGGTAATTACCGTCGGTGAAGCCGTTAAAAGTAATAGATAATACAAAAATATAAGAAGAGAGTAATTATTTCTAGGATAAAATAATACATCAGTTACTACTGGCAAATAAGGCAAAAAAATCACAGTAAACTACAAAAAAAAAAAAAATTTCTTAGCCATAACTTAAAGAATAAATAAATTACTTGACCGCAAAATAATAGATACAATAATAAAACCATGGGCTATAGTACTATATCTAGTTTCAATGAATTTATATAATTATTTAGGGCAAATACTGTTATAGGCAGCTTTACAATATCACTGCAATAACGGCCAATCTTCCATCAATTAACAGAACAATCATCTTCTCTCCGAAATGTTGCTGCTTATCAAAATATTTTGTTCTGATTTCTAATAACTTTAGATACATACGGCAATGAAATGATAAGTACCGTCTAGCATATCTTCATTACATAATTGGCAATAATTATTTTCATCACTATTTTGCAAGTAAGAGGGTTTTCCTAAAATTAATGCAGCAGCTCGTGCCTAATTCAACGCACCTCACCAAGAGAGAGACCACTCTGTAATATTCAATTAAATGATGACTCATTAAATAATGTGCCTTTATCAATCCTGAGACAATCATTAAAGAAACCTAAAAATCGTGGAATGTGCGCCCTAAAAAGTACTGACTATCCGCACTAAAGCGCACTGTTCAAACTTCTGTAGTTAGTAGCTAACATGAAACCCACTGTTTTTTTCCAAATCATTTTATAATCTTTCTGTTCATAACTATCAGCCTGTGATCGCTTCCATAGAAGATTACCAATAGAAAACCAAGAAAAAAAAAAAAAAAAATTTAAATAATTATCTCAGAAAAATTTTCCAACAACAATTATAAGCATTTTTATGGTTAATTAATAAACCAAATATGACAAATCTCTCTGGTGTCGTTGACGAAAAAATGAGGAAAGCTAAAAAAAAAAACAATGTAAACAATATTTATGTTTGGTCGGTGTTTCATTTTTTAAAAAGTTTATTCAACGTTTCGGACACCTTTGGTGACGTTACTCAGAAACTACAAAACAAAAAATATAGATGTAAAGAAAATTGTATGATAATATTTTTTTTTAAATAAAAAGTTTCTTCAGAGACATTTTCCGTTGTTTTCCTGCTTTTTTTTTTTTTTTTTTT
>JAAEAF010001347.1:0-44009 GCA_011037195.1 Triatoma infestans | reverse complement strand
TAAAGAAAATCGTCGGAGCCATTTCTGAGAAAAACCCAAAAACGTAAAAAACACAACTAGTAAAGTGGTACTTCCGGTTGAGGAATATTGACACATAACGCACCGTCAGATCCCATGTTGATACCTAAACGTAATATCAAGTTTGAACTTTCTACGATTTTTCGTTTTTGAGCTATGCTTTTCACATACATACACAGACACACACACACACACACATACCATTTGCTAAAAACCACTTTTTTGGACTCAGGGGACCTCAAAACGGATATTTCCGGTGGAAACTTAATATCGAAAATTTGACACGATTACAATACTTCCTCTTATTAGGAGTAAGAGAAAGTAAAAAGCGCGAATTTTAAAGTTTGGTTGCATCCATGGAACCAAAACTAATGCTATTTCTCACGAAGTTTTTATTAACTTTGAGGTGCCTCAATTTAATTGAAGCACTTTAGTTTTCATGGTTGACTGTATTTATAATGATCAGTGCATTTATAAGGATTAATATATATGTATACAATGAATGTATTTATAAGGATGAATGTACTTACTAAGATGAAAACGTAATCAGTAAAAGAAAAATTATGTAGTTACGATTGTGATTTTTAGGTTGCGAAAAATACTAACTACTACACCCAAATATGACTTAGCAAAAATAAAAGAGTAAAGTAGCGTTAAGGAATTATCTATTCTGTTAGTTTTTTGATTAGTGTTCATACGTTTGAATAATATAGAATAGTTTCATATGGTAAACAGTCTCCTTAATATAGTTCAGGTGCAAAAGAACTATTGAGTGCACCTTTCAAAATGTAAAACAAAAGAATAATTATAACAATACACATTAGAAGCGTGGCTGGAATTCCAAATTTGAACAAAATCGCTTGACCGGAAGTGTGAATTTACAGAAATCTGGAATTTTTAAACTAGATTACCATAATTATTCTCACTTACTCTTGAAAAAGAGTATAATTGTTACATTAGTTTAACAATAATTCTGCATGTATTGATCTTCCATTAGAGCGCAGTTTTGCAATTGACTTTACTGCATACATTTGGTAAACATTGTCAAACTATGGTAGACATCCTCAACATACCCAAGAGAATATGCGTTACAAGCTGAAATGAACGCAAAACACCATATACCAATATTATTGATCATTTTTCGATTATGATTATGGAGGCAAATTTTTTAGAATTTGATTTGGGTTGGCTTTCACTTTGAAAAATGTTGAACCGCCGATAATCTTGAATGTTTTTTTTTTTAATGTTTACTGTTAATATTTTGACAATATATTATCAAGAAAATGTAATCAATTGTACTATATATTATCAATACATATAACGCATAGTAATTGTTTGAGCGGAACAATGACTGCAAGGACTAGCCAAGATTTTTTTCTCTTTCTTTCTTTAAGTCGCATTTGGAATGTCGCCAGTATTTAAAAATATAACAAACTCATATCAGTCTATTTTATTTATTTAAATAAATTTATTTATTGTATTTTTAACAAAATACAACATGCAGTTCATTAAACAAATTTATCTCTTTAGACAGAAATTTATTTCAGTGAAAAAACTGCATACTTTTTGTGCAATGATTAAATTAATTTAAGATATAGACGGTTATCTATTTGTTAATCTTTTGTATGGCATGAAACATCAACGTAAAAATTTGTCCAACAAATTACAAACCTATACGCTTTCACTGTATCATTGAAACATTATAAGATAAACAAAACTACTCAAAATGACAAAAATCTGCATGTTTATTGATCTTCCATTAGAGCGCAATTTTGCATTACAAATGGGTGTGATCCTTCCCTATTTCTATTTTTTTTTTTTTTTGCAATTTATTCAAAATAAAAACTCAACTCAAAACCAAAAAATGTAAAAAAAAATCTGGAAGCAAACGCTCATACGTATTTGTAGTAGTTCTGGCTTCTGGGTGCGATAAGACTTCTATTGTTTAATAAATATGCGATAAGTAAGGTTTTATTGAATTGTTTTTCCCAATTTATCGCGATTCGTTGGAAAGAGGATAAAGGATTGTTTTTAAACTTGGTATATTACAAATGACTAGAAGAGTTATCCTCTTCAAAGGTCTGGAAACCAGGGCATATGGAAATTAATGGGAAATGAGGAGGTAGACAAGTTAACCCAATTAGGCGCCTCTCTCCACTTCATTGGTCCCGAGCCTAGTGTTGGCGTGTTCTTGGGCACATGTCTGTCAAGCTTCCACGCATGGACAGCTTTACATATTAATCACTATGGGTGAGTTCAATGGGCTGTCGGTAGTACAATTGGGTTCCGGACCGAGGCTAGGACGAGATATTGCTGTGTCTTTCTTGGGCATCTGTTCGGATGGGGATTTAACCGGGCATTATGGTTCAAGGAGACACCTCTACTAATGGGCCTCATGAAGAACCCTTTAAAGAATTTGTGAGACAGAGGAGAAAACACTTATACAACTCATGACAGGTTGCATGGGTTGTGACGAAACTAGATTAAAGACTTTTAGTCGGAACAGAAGGTCTGCGGAAGAGCTCAGACTGTTTTCCTTTAAGTCCAATTTGGCCGGACAGTGGGGAATCTTAGGTGGGTAGGACGCGTACTGGATGCTTATTCTAGCTCCAGTAATTGTAATTTTTCTTTGGGTTAGCTATATGTCTTAGAGAGGCTTTAGATAGCATAGGATTGGGTTGCCGTACCCTCTTTTTCATAATCATAATATTATATATCCAATAAACATACCAATAATTATTATTTTAAATATGCACTGTGATCTGAAAGATCTATTGTGCCCTTCGGAAACTTCTGAGTGCACTGCGGCCTCCGACCATTGTTATCTAGCTACAGTCAACACTGCCCATTAGCGGACAGTGAGCAGTAGAGGCTCCTAGGAAAAGAAAATCTGTAGGCAGCACTACTGGATTCGACCCGGGACTTCCGAATTGCTAGTCCAGCACGCTACCACTGAGCTAATCCCTTCTTTGGGCAACTGTCTACCTATTTGCTTACTTAGAGCCAGATCTGAGACTTGACTACTTGGAAACTTGTGTCCACTCCACTTCTGGACGCCTAGCTTTGACAGATAGTTTTCAATTCTTCAATCCATTACTTTCTAGAGTGTCCTCTTCTTCTATTACCACACATAGTCTTGTCAACGGCATTCTATTTTCAGACCCCAGTTACCCCAGTTACTGTATTACTAATATTAATCCTCCCGTATCCAGTATGGCTTTCATCCCCCCAGAAGTATGAAAAAAGGCAAGAAGAATTTTCTCCACCAAAGAATCTTCCAGCAATCTATCGGTCAGACAATATCTTAAGATATCCTAAATTCCAACTCTCCCAAGCATTCCCTTAAGAATGTTTCCGTCCCGAATATGCGTCACTTAGTACTGGCGAAACGGGGACAATGGTAATTTACACCGTTTTCCATACTCCATCATCACAATTTCGAAATAGGTGTTCTACCTATTTGGTGTAAGTGACGGACCATCAAATGTGTCCTGTCAATACACATTCCAGGACCCTCAATTGTATCCTACTAAAGAGAAGATATCACTCAGTCTTATATCTTGTATAAATCTTTTAGCCTTGAGCTCTTTCCAGTGCTTCTCCGATTCCCTACCACAAAATGGCAATATGGAACCCATCTTAGCCAACTCATTCGCTATCTCATTGCCCTTTATACCCGCGTGTCCGGATACTAAAAAGAGCTCCACTCTGCTACTGTACTTATTTATTTTCCCAGTAGCTACTGTTAGTCTTCGGGAAATTACATCTATCCTCCAAATGGAAGTGTATAGTGCAAGGTGATTAGCAAATAATGCAACATGCACATTTGTAGGAGATAGGAGGTTCGTTTGCTTCAACAAGGAATAATATCGGATGTTTATTACTCGCACTTTGCTAAAATAGTTGGCAGCTGAAGGCATATAGAAAGAAATACAACCACTTCTTGAAATTATTAGTATCGGCAAAGAAATGATAGTGGAAGCTCTGGTATGTAGAATATGAAAGTTGTATAATTCTTTTCCACCTATAAGGTAGGGACAACTATAAGCTTATTACAAAATTCCAGATTAAAAAAGCATTTTTGCTTTCTCTTAAACTTTGTCAAAAGAAATATTGCTAGCGTATCAAATTTTAGAAATTAAGGTTTCACCAAAAAAAAAATCCTGTTTTCGTGGTCTCCGAAATCCGAAAAAATCCGAAAGTGCGTGCGTGTGTATGTGGTCAGCATAACTCAAAAACGGCAAATCACAGAAATCTGTAACTTTGTATTTTATTAAGGTTTCAACAAGAGACGCGACAATAAGGTTTCAGTCAAAATCGTTAGACCAAAAATGTACCATGTTATTGAATAATATCTTTTCAGTTTTTTTTTTTTTGGGTGATTTTCTCAAAAACGGCTCCAAGGATTTATTTATGTTTGAACTTGGTATATCAACTAAACATAAAAAGAACTACATCTTTTATTTGAAACATTTTTCTGGGAAAATTCTTTTAAGGTCTCCTGTTCTGGGAGATAGATGACGTTTGGCTTTTCTTTAATATGCCATTTTAATATTTTTACTCTTCTATCATCTATGTAGCTCGCAATGGGTATTTGTTGCAAGCAGTTACTTGGGGAGTACCGACCCCACGTGTTACCACAACTCAGTACTACCATGAACTTCGTCAGTACCAGTACACAATACCCCTAAACTACATACACTCTACGCTTTACAGACAAGGACAAACATAGTACACAAACTAGGGTCTCCGTCCCTAGTTAAATGGCGAAAGCCAAGAAAGAAGGAAGGGATTAGCTCAGTGGTAGCGCACTAGACTAGCAATGCGGAGATCCCGGGTTCGTATGCTGCCCTTAGAATTTCTCTTCTTAGGAGCCTCTACAGCTCACTGCCTGGTGATGGGCAGTGTGTCTCTAGTAAGAGAACACTGCTTGGCGGCCAGCTGTGCATTGGAGAGGGCTCCGGGGAGCACAATAGATCTTTCATATCGCAGTGCAATAATGCCCTACAACAATCCACATCATCTATGTAATATTAATAAGAAATTTATTGATTGCCCAAAATTCTGAGTTTGAAAACCGCTTTACCGGAAGTAGCAATTTTATTATATTTTGGATTTACGTGTATGTATATATTTTCAGTTATATAAGAAGATTTGTAATAGAACATAACTATGTAAATTGTAGTAAGGGAAAGTCGTATGAGTGTTTCACACCAGATTTTCTCTCTCCAAAATTTGATTGCATAAATAAAATTAAATATTAAAACTTGCTTAACAAGTCTCCGAAATCTTAATCTCTGGCGGTTCAATCCTTGGTCTGTATATAGTAGGTAGAAAATTGTCTATAACTAATGTAGCAGTCAGTATAAATAAATCTCTCATTCTGATAGATGAGTTTACTTGCAAAAAAAGAAAATTATGTTTTACTAAATCAGTATTTCTGGTTTTTGCCTTTTATTTTCGTTAAATTTGAAACAGTCTATTTTAAAACCATTAAAATAAAAATGTAATGGTTTCAATTTTGAGATATTTGTAAAATGAATTTACTTATGTCACAAATTGAACTATTAAATGTGAATGAAAAATGCATAGTGATAAAATAATGTGATTGCTATTATGTTTATATAGTTGACAATATTCTTGTTTTAAAAACCAAGAAATCAAGAAAGTAAGTTGTAAAAGTGACATGGGTGATAAACTAAGTGCGATTTCGACTTATTTGAAGTGTTGGTTAATTAATATAAAGTGCACATATACCAGTACAAATGAAGTGGACGGTGTTTTCTTTGGGTGAACATAGTTTATGGTGGGGGAAGCGCGCACAGGCGCAATAAAGCAAGCACATATGGCATCGGCTCAGAGATAGATGTGAGTGCGAGAGTGAGGGCTATAGTAGGACAGCTATGGCGAGGGGGATAATGGGAGCGACGGAGTAGACTTTGGCAAGGACGATGTAGGGGGGTAATACCCCTCCAGCATTAAATCTATCCCCACTACCAAGTATTCTGGAGGTATACTATTCGCGCTCTCTATCCCTCTCATTTACTCAATATTACTCTCTCACTCTATACTTCAAACTATCTCACTCACACAAGGCTCTCTTGCTTTATGGCCGTGCTCAGCCGGCACCCAGCCCGTAAACCATTCCCAGTCAAGCCGACCACAGGACCGCTGGCCACCCGCTAGCCCTATCTCGTTGGTAACCGTACCGAACAACTTCGTCATATCGGCCATACTGATAACATCTTATCATATCAACAGAACATCATTTTTCCAAAATAAAAAAAATAATAAACTGACAAAGCAATTTTAATTTCATTTACATCGCGAGTGTTTTCATTATTAAAATACCATCAATAAACATTATAGACTCTTAAATTTTTAGTTTCTATTTTTTTTTTAGTTTTTTTTTTATTTAAATAAGGGGTTGTATAATTTTTGAGGGGCCGATTTTAGAGCTTCATATTATTGTCCCATCTTCCCCTTCTGAAGAAGTTGAGGGTTTTGTATTGGTCTAGCGCCTGCTGCAGCGCCCAAGAAGACCACAGCTGAGCGTCTTATCCAGCAGTTGGGCCCTCTCTAGGTAAGTTTAAGACACTTCCTTTTTGTCTTGCCTACAACATATTTGAAAGGGGATTATTGCAGCTGGGTTATAACATCAAACTTCCCCTTCCGGTTACATTCGTGACGGCCACAAAAGAGGGGTTCACTGTATTATCACTAAAGCGCCTACTTTGATAAGAAAGTTTTGCAACATGCGGAAAGTTTTTTTTAATCTGAAAGGAAAGAAGGTACCTTAGCGTGGGTTGCCCAATTCTTTCACGCCTCGTCTGTCCTGCCCTCTGGCTACTTAAAAAATAAAAATAAAAAACATACCTTTTGAAAATAATAGTGAATACAAAAGATTAAAAAAAAAAAAAAAATACTAGTAAATAAAAAAAATGGGAGGCGCCTATACACATAAAGAACATTTTATCCCAGCAGTGTATCAACAGTGGAGTATCGTAGACTTTGTATATAACGTCTCAATTGAACCCGGGCTATAATCGCCACGTCGGACATACACAGTTTATGTGACTGCTATACTTTACAACCTTTAGACCGCAATAGGGGAGGCATGTAATCATTTGATTATACTCTCACAGGTTCCTTTTATGCCTGCTCTATACACCAAACTCTTTCGTATACCATATTTACGATATGACACCATCTCCACCCACCAAAATATTATGCTATCCTACCTACTAAAAACCTCCGCAACTCTCAATTAAAAAAATATTTAAAAAAAAAAAAAAAAACAATATAACTTATAAAACAACGAAGCTATAGACGAAAATTTATAACTTAATCCCGAATACGTGGATCAGTTATCGCAGCAATATCTTATTTATGTTATGTACCAACTTCTTCTTCTTCTTCTTCTTCTTGTGGTACATCTCTTTTTTAATGCCTGCCAGCATCACTAATAATTATGCTAATCTATTATATACTTTATAGCAATGGTTTTTTTTTGTATCTTAGCCTCGTATATAATATAAAATACTCACATATTATAAACACAGACAAGCTAATTATTATTGGTTCTAAATATATTATTTTTTTTAATTTAATATTTCTTGTTTTTTTTATTTTTTAAATTACAGTCACGATAACTTAATTTTAAGAACTTTACAATTTTGGTCATGACTACAGGTAGTGAGTGAATTTCTTCAAAATTATGTTGAGTTTAATCACTTTTCTCCATATAATTATACGAAATTCTATTCTAATATAGAAAATTTTAATGACCTACAATCATATAATATTTAAAAACAATTTAATATTAATTATATTGTAATTTAATTGTGACGGTATACAAAGTTTTGTTCACATTATTATCATTGGTACATGGTAACGCTACTATTATGACCTGGTGCCCTATCTACCCACGTGGTATCTCCTCACTTCACTCCTAATAAACAAGACAGAAAGGAAGGCATTTTATTATTTATTTTTATTCCCTTTTTAATGTAGATTTATTGTTATTGGGTATTATCCTAGATTTTATAAGTAAATTGCATGTATTTTTAAACAATTTCTATTGAAAAAAAGAATATATATTTTAATATATAATATTTAATATATAAGATATTGTTTGTTTAGCAATTAATTGGAGAAAATATTTAATTTATCTTTTTTTTTTTCAGCAATTAAAATAATAATATGTTTACAATAATTTGGTCAACAAAATTATTTTATAAGTTAAAATAAATATTTTATTTATTATTTTTTTAAAAACAAAAGATTTTTATCACGTTTTAAGGATAAAATTTATATGTCTCAAGTTTCAAAAAAATGATTAAGATAAAATGCATAATATATTTGATATAATAAATGATTTGAATAATAAATTAAAACGATTTAGCACAATTTTTTTTGGTGATTAGTTTATTGAAAAATCTCCTTTGTCTTATTTGAATTTTATATATTAATAATTGTAATTATATTTAATAGAAATAATTGGAAATTTAATTTAATATTATAGAAGTGAAATTTTTAAAAATAATTCTATTATCAGATTCTTTAAAAAAATTTTTGTTTACAATATTTGGTTTGCAAAAAAAAGGTGACTGGACAACTTTCCTTGAAATTATGTCAGTCATAGATTAATTATTATCCCTTTTTGTTTGGTTCTGACTGGTTTCGAATTTTTATCCATCATCTGTATCTGGTTTATCAAGTTTGTTAGACTTCCATTACTAAAGTTACTGTTACATACTGCTTAAGGCTGATTGTACAAGTGATGTAATGTAGTATTTTTTTTTTATTTTGTGCTTAAGATTTTTTAACAATGAAAAAATGGTAAGAATGTAAATGATAAAACTGATATAAAATTATGTTAAATTGAATAAAGAAAAAGTGCAGTAAAATTGGTAAAAGATAAGTACTTAGTAAAGAAGTACAGCAGTTTTTACCATTTTACACTCACTAACAGTAATTCACTATAATATTCAAAATTCATAGTTTACCCCCTACAAAATCATCATCAATCCATGTAGTTAATATTTTTTAACAGATGTAAGTCTTTCATGTCCTAAACAAACATATTAAAACAAATACTGAAGGTGGACAAAATGTAAAAGCGTTTCAGAATCAACCAAAATCATGTACCATTTTGACGTAAAATGTCAGATAATATTTGGTTTGTGCATATGTTTAGGTTGTTCTCTTTGCGCTGGATAAGAACAGCCATTTTTTTTTTTTTCGCTTTGTACAGCCTGGCTTCATTTTGCTGCATAGTTACCGGGAAATTTACTCAACACGAATATTTCTTGATCGTAACATGACTAGTAAACTGCAAAGTGAGAATTATACACACATAATCAACTGAATTTGCAGATGCTGGTTATGTTATCATACTGATAAGCTATCCTGGCGGTGGATAGAATTACCGAAACCGGTCAATGATCACAAAATAAAGCAGGATATATGGGAAAATCTCTATTGTAATCAATCACTCGTACGGACAAAAAACAAGAAGGAGATGTTGCCAGTAATCCTTTTCCCTCTTCATTGTACGAATCTCAATCTCCACACTAATACCAGATATTCCGTAAAAGCACTGGTAGGAAAATGTAATGTTTTATTGCCGGACAAAATAGTTCTGATTTTGTTGTATTATTTAAATCAATCTTTAATAAACTCCAGGTTTATAATTTCAGCAAATTTATTACAGTTTTGGCTTAGGGTATTATAATGTAATATTTAGACATTTTGTATTAAATTATTTAAAATATTAAAGTAAAGTCAATGCCTATTATGCTATACCTAACAAGGCGAGTTTTATCCAACTACCGTTCAGGTATCATGGACGCTGAAAGATAACAACATACATTACTATTAAAAAAAAGTAAAGTAATGCCTATTATTTCAGGCGGGCTTAACGTCCAACTACCAAATTAGGTGTCGTGGACGGGGGCGGAAGCACCTACTTTACTATTAACAATTTTAAAATCAATATGAAATTTAGCAGTAATACGCGGGACTCGAACTGGGGTCCTCCCACTTACAAGTCCATGCTCATAACCACTACACCAACACCCGCCCCTCATACATTACTATTAATTACTTTTATTAATACATCAAATAAAAATCCAAGGCCAAAACCGGGAATTGAACCCAGTAAGAAAATATAGATCAGCTTTGCGGTCCAAGCCTCTAACCGCTCAGCTTTCGTGCGCCTTATTTGAAATAGAATAAAGCTTTATGCTCACGAGCTTTATAAAACCCCATTATTCTTAGTACCGGTTAATTGAAGCCCGTTTTATATTTTATTTTTTAAAAAAATTCCTTTATTTATTTTATTTTATAGTACTTTTTTGTAAAATTTTGAAACTAATTTATATAATTCGTATTTTCACTTTGTTTTACTAATATAAACAATAGTGACAGACTTTAAAATGTTATCCGCTTTGACGCCTAGATATAATGTTTACGGCAATGATAGTCCTCTTTTGTGCGAAAGCTGGTACATTAAACGTTACAATTTCTGGTTGTTACTAATTCCGTTTAAAACTCCAAATTTGATAAAATACGGCGGGAACACATAGGCGCATAAAATACACTGCTTCCGTTTTTTTTTAACGAAACTTAGTTATATAAGATTTTAAAAATTCAGTGCACCAAAAAACGCATATTTTATTTATAATTCGATTAACGTCCTTGATTCGATTTCCGAATTCCATTAAAAAGGGAAGATAATAAATCTAATTGATTTTTTTAATTAGAATTAAAATGTAGATGATTTAATTTTACTACACAAGTAACAAAAAGTGATTTAAAAAAAAAACTGTTTAAAACCTATTAAACATAAATAGGAGAATGCTAAACTTAATATAAACTACTTTTTTGAGCATAAAAGCATAATCTTAACTCCTCCCTCAAAATCTCCCTTAAATAAATTTACTTGGAAAAAAAATTCAAACAAAAGTGATAGGTTCTCTGTATTTATGGTTAGTATAATAAGTTTAATGCATCGCGTCGGGAGTTTTTATAGAGAAAAACCACAGAAAATAGAAAAAAAAACTGTTCAGTAAAATTATAATTCCGGTAAACCAATTTTCTTTTTAAACTCGGGATATTGACATCACATTTCTTTATAATTAATATTAAATATAAAGTATGATATACTGAACTAACTCTTTAGAGGAAAACAAACCCCACCTTTCCCCCTCAATAACTCTCTTAAAGGAACTTTTTTGGGAGGGGGAAAAATTGTTTCAAATATAAGTTGTAACTCTTTATAATGATGTGCAGTTAATCTTCAAGTTTTTTTTAGCAAATCGCAAAGAATAGAACAATTTAATTCAGAAAAAGTGTTACTTCCGGGTTGATCGTTTTTTTTTTAATCTAAACCTTATTATACTGTCCCATGCTAGCGCTTAAACTAAATACTCGTATCAAGTTTGAACTTTCTGTAATTTTCCATTTTTTTAATTATGCTGACCGCTTACACACATATATACCAATTGATAAAAACCACTATTCGGAATCAAGGGACCACAAAAAAACGTATACAAAAACGGTGTACAAAACTTGATATCAAAAATTTGATACGATCGCAATAAAAAAAAAATATATCACGATCTGACCAATTTTTGGGAATTCAGTTTTTCACCAGAAATATTAATAATTTTCACGTCTCTTTGAATATGAAAATATTTTTAGTAAAAATCTACGTGTGATTTGTGTGTTCATGATTTTTGAGGACATGATGATAATAAGGAAAAACCAGAAGAACTTAAAAAATGTTTTATAGTTTCTGCTTGATATTTTGAAAACTGTTTGATATATTCCGATTAGGTACTAGGTATTTTTTCTTTTCTTTTTTTCATTTTTTTACGCAATTTAATACAATATACAAATTGTTTTCTGGTTAGGTAGTGTTTTTGCATTATTTTGTGTTCGACTGACTGCTTTCGAAAGTATTTTTATAACCATTTTCAGGATGCTTATCTTGGGAAAAATATTGATGGTCACAAAGAGCACTATGCATGATTATATATTTTTGCGCTGTGAATCTATGGTATTATAATTTTTATTTATCCCAAGATATAGGCACTAAAGACAGGCGAATGCTCGAAACCTATTGATGACCATAATATGAAGCATAAAAGAAAATTCTCTGTTGCATTTATTTTCTTCAAAGATTTTCCCTTAATTAATTATTAATAATTCAAATGAATTTATTATTTATAAAACGCGGAACATATTTAAGAGTAATTTTTTTTTGTTTTTTTAACCGGGCCTCTTTGTTTTATAAAAGAAAATTGACAGGACACAAAGGTTAATAAAGTTTCAATGTTCTAAACTGCCCCGTGTTTGTATAAAGTATACAACCTGCGTTAAAGTATTTTGTTTTTTTTTTGTTGTTTTTTTTTTAAATTATGGGCAATAAACATTTAATTAATATTATATTTTTTAAATAATAAAAAAAATATCTATAAGAATTGCCATTAAATGGAATGAAAATATTCATATTTTGAAACCAGTTTTTTTTCCCCCCCTAAGAAAGTTATTATCTGAGATTTTTACAGTTTAATTAATATAATTAGATAGTATTTATATTTTATTAGTAATTGTATAAAATAACTAATTTAAAGTACCTCAATAATATCAACTTTTACTTAAAACAGACTATTTTTTTTTTTCGAATTCAGTCAAAAATAAAGTTTCATATGTATTAAAAAATTTACACTTTATTTAAAATTATTGTTAATTAACAAGTTACATTTTATTGTTTCGTTTTTAATAGAAATAATTGGATATTTTCTATTTTGAGTTTTAACTAATTTCAATCGAACTGAAACTAAATATTATTATGGAGATGTTTGTACGGCAATGGCCAGTGGAATTTTTAAAGAAAAAGAATTCTTTGTTGCTCTAACGTTTCGGATACATTGTTTTCTCCAATAAATTTTTACAGTGCTCTTGAAGAAGGGCACCAATTGTACCCGAAAAAAAAAACTCCTCTGGCCATTGCCGTACAAATATGTCATTATATATTTTAAGGCCTGACAATTTGAATACCATTTTAAATATTATAAAAATTGCCAAAAAAAAAAAATTCGTTTCTGATCCGTTTCATATTTATATTTTACCATTTGATCATTTTATCGTAAATATAAACCGTTTACACACATATTATAGTTATATTTATGATAAAAAGTAATTCTCACAAAAAAGACGCAAATTTCTAATTTTTGATAAATTTCAAAATAAAATTAATATGATTAGATAATTTAAAATAAGAATATTTTTAAATAATTCATAATGATAAAAAAAATATATATAAAATATATTATTTAGTTGTCCAAAGTTTTTTTTTAATTATAATCTTCAATCTTTATCTAAAGTGTACATGATATTTCTCAACTTTTCTTGTGATTATACTTGTATAATGGTTTATAAAACGTTAGTTTTCTATTCTTTTTGAATATATTGAACAGCAATGTTTGTTTCATTCTATCTCCCTTATCTTCTGTTCCTCTTCTTCTGCTTCTTCTTCTTCTTCTTCTTCTTCTGCTGGTTATACTTCTACAATCCCTTCCACAAAGACTATAAGTCATGTGTGGGTCGCTAGATGTTGGCTTACCTGTTCTTTGTTTTCTTTTATTTGGCTTCTTTTTTTGTTTTGTTTTTTTCCAAGTTCCTTTTTATATACTTCTACCTTACTTCTACTGTTTTATTTTTTTAATTTTTTTTTTTTAAGAGTAAAAGTTTTATTTATTTATTTATTTATTTATTTTGTAAAATATGCTTAACTGAATTCCAGCATTTATCACGATTTTTGTCAATTTTTCGAATTCAAATTATCAAAATAATATTTATAGCAGTTACTTTTTTTTTCTTTTTTAATCAAAATCATGAAGTCAAAAATCTAAATTTTATCTCTTCTAATCTAATTTTACCTTTAAATATATATTTTTTTTTTTTTTTTTTTGCAAATAAGTAACATTTATTTCTTAGCTATTCCTAAAATTTGAAATTGTGTGATATGAAACATTACTTAAACCCTTGTTACTTTGTACGGTCTTATAATTTTTCATGGTTTTTATTAGTATAAATATCTTTAATATCTTTATTATATTATTTAAAAATTAACCAAAAAAATTGACTTTAAAATTGCTAAACACACTATTTTTGACAATGTCAGAGTATTTATTTTGAGAGGCAATTAGCCAACAAATTGAATGAATTAAAAGTGAAATGAACTATAACATAATAATATAATGTAACAATGATTTAAAAAAAAAAAAATTATTGCAACTAATTTAACCAATAAATTAGGAGCGGCTTACTGTGTTTACAAATCCATGGATTTGGATTCTCTTGAGGGTCCCATGCGAAACGTGGAACGGAATTGGATGATACTAGAAATACCTAAAAATTCTAAAAGATTTTAATTTCAACAATTTAATCGGTATTTTGGATTTAAAGCTGCCTATAAAAGTTAGGCATTACTTTATTTATACTTTAATTTTGAAAACTAGGCATGATAATGTTTTTTTTTTTTTGTCTTTACTGCCAGTAATGTGGTCAACACAAATTGAAGTAAGGTTAGCTGCTTGCTACTTTTACTAGCGCTGGCCGCCATATACTCATGTTTTGTCGTAGCCTTACATAAACAAAAGCCAAAGTAAACTTTCACTCACAAACATGCAATTACTGTTCATAATTGTCAATCAATAGCCCAAGTAGATCGTGAACGAGAAGATATAATTGTAAGGCAAAGCCTGGGGAATTGAACCTAGTATTAAACTGAAATGAACCATTGAAGTTCATAGCTCTAATCATTTTGGTATCCCGGTGCCCTTATCCGTATTCAATAGACCAACTTTAAGGGAAATTCTGCACTGTACTTTAAGAAAATTACGATAAAGTGATTCAAATTCAGTTTTACACAATTTACTCTGTGCAAGTCTGTGTTATCACATTGTCTGACAAACGCATCCTGAAGATGGGCGAACGCCCGAAACCGGTCGATGACCACAAAATGAAGCAGGCTATCACGGAAAATGTCTCTGATGTTTTCCAGCTCTGCGGAACCAACAATTGGGTACTTGCTACTTTCACTAGAGCTGGCCGGCAAATTCTCATGTTTACGCCGTAGCTATGGAAAACAGTACCTCACTGAATGAGAAATTAAACAAAAACCAAAATAAACTTTACCTCACCAACATGCAATTATTGTTCATAATCGTCAATCAACCGCCCAAGCAGATCGTAAACAAGGAGATATAATTGTAAAGCAAAGCCCGGGGAATCGAACCTAGTATTACACTGAAATGAACCATTGCCGTTCACAGCTCTAATCATTTTGGTATCCCATTGCCTTTGTACCGTAGTCAATAGACCAACTTTAAGGGAAATTCTGCACTGTATTTTAAGAAAATTACGATAAAGTAAAACTAAAAAATACTGAATTAAACCATTGGTCGTTTTAAACAGAAACCTTTTGGATTTCTTGGTTTAGTGAAATAACGAAACTGAATTTCAAATTTTAATGCTTTTAATTTTTCTTTAATTTTGATCCATTTATTCTGGATGAAAATTTTTGTTCAATCGCAGAAAATATTTCTTTCGAGGATAAAGGAAATAAAAAACATTTGGGGAAGAATAGAAATTACAAATTTAATTAATATATTTTTAAAATAATAAAAATTGGTACATTTGCCAAATTGCCAATAAATAAATAAATTAAATAATAAAATTTTAAAAAAACTACAAAATTTATCCCCCTTATTTTATTAAGTAATTACCGTAAACAAATATTTAATCAATTTATAGCACATAATATTGGTTGTTTTATGTAAATATTTGCATGAAACGGCCGTTCCACCTGAGCAAACCATTTGTTTACACGCTATTACCTTCGCTATAGATTTATCATTAACACTATAATATATCAAACAGTAAGCCATTATCATTCGTATAATACATTTTTAAGAAATCTACTTTTAAACGTTAAAGTATTTTATTTTTTTATTTTGTCTTGATATTCTTATAATATGTATAATTCAATAAATTCAAAATATAGTAATTCTTTGGTAATAATAGCCATATAACTAGAATAACTGATGAAACTGGTATTTTATCTAGTTGGCGCGGTAACTTTAAATAGAAAAGTCTGGACTACTTCAATTGTTTCGCAACTCTTATTTAGACTTGTAGCATATTTTGAAGCTCTAAAAAATTTGAACGCCATAATCGATGTTAGTTTTTTCAATTTTTTTTTTATTGTAATTAAAAGACTATACATTATGATTGGTTTTTGCAATTTTATTCGTAATAGTTACAATAAATTTATATATATATGTAGGCACGTTAACATCTATGATCATTGGTGCCCGGAGTCTTCTCAGTGCACTGCCGGCTTTAGGACAATGTTCTCTCTCTATACAGACAACACAGACCAAGCAGTGAGCTGTAGAGGCTTCTAGGAAGAAAAAAAAACCTAAGGGTTAGTAAGGGACTCGAACCGCGATCTCCAATCGCGCACTGGCATATTGGATCCCTTTCCTCAATTTACAATTTCGATCCTATAGCATGCGAATCACGCTTTCTATATTTGTATCATAGAATCATAAATTACAATCAAGAATTTAAGATAAACCGCAATTAAAACTCATTGTTCGTA
This sequence comes from Triatoma infestans, assembly GCA_011037195.1. NCBI lineage: Eukaryota > Metazoa > Arthropoda > Insecta > Hemiptera > Reduviidae > Triatoma > Triatoma infestans. Next base: position 27,313 of record JAAEAF010001347.1, on the reverse strand, counting down.
AGTTTTGCAAATAAATTCTCCAGAAGGCAGTCTTCTATTGAAGTTTCCCTTCACTTCTTTAGACGGCCGATAATCATTCAATTTTGTTTGAGTTAATTAATTTATAATTTAGATTTGATTTGTTCATTTTTTGTTTTGTTTTTTTTAATCATCATAATAACTAAAGTAAAGTCTACATTACGCTAATTATCTTTTCCATTGTAGGATCAGGAATTTTATACTACATTACAGTTTTAATGATCGAAATGAACCTAGAGCAATATCTGCCTCTGATAATATTCTCTATTTATAAAAAATAAATCATTTGAGAATGACGTAGTTTAACAGTGCATACCAATTAATCAATCACTTTAGCTATTATTGTTAGTTTTTTTTTTAGATTTTGTTTGTCCGGAGCAGTCCCTGCTTTGGTGTATAATGAATTTTTTCATCGCTATTCATTTCTACCCTTGAAGAAGTTAATAAATTTGTCGAAACGGTGGGTAATCTATAAAAGTGCGTTTTTTTTTTGCGTTTTTTTTTTTTTACCTTTATCTATAATCTTAGAATTATTATTATCATTTACAATAATATTAATTTAAGTAAAATCAAGAGTTTAGATATTTCCTATGGTACAATTTGCTTCTAAGGTTCTTCTAGGTTCTTAAGTGTATATTTTTTTTTAATAAACTCTAACGTTTCCTATTATAAATTGCGCTAATTATAGCATAAAAAATTTTCAAATGTTTTACACTTGACTTAGTTTGAACTGAAGTGCGCATAGAAAGAGTGGCATACTTTACTTAAAATAATGTTATACAATTTATTGAATTTATAAGAAATAAAGGGTACAAAAGAACCAGAAATAGGGTATAAGTCATCTTTGAGAATATTACGACTGACAGAACAGTTTTCTACATGCTTTAAATTTGATTATTTTACAACTGTTCTGTAGTTATTAATCTTTTGATGTGATTTTTTACTGTCCTTTCACTAGGAAAAGATCTTTTTCATTTGAGATCACTAATTGTATGTGAATATGTTGGTCTTAGAACGCTCCTCCGGATGTTTCTGGCTGATTTTGAGATTTTCAGCCATCATGAAAGCTTATTTAAGGTTAGAAGTCTATTGCGTCACCAAAAAAAAAAAAAAAATCTCCAATTTGATCGCAAAATCACATCACATTTTTTCTCGCACAACTCCTTTAATTCCATTTATTTCCCGCAGATCCAGCCACAGATCAGGCTTCGATATTCCCGACACTACAGGGTAACCAACATCCATGTTAGTAATGCCACGATATACATCCTTTTATCAAAATGCTATCTTTTAATAAAAAATAAAGTAACTGCATTACCACTATGAAACCAGTATTCTGAGCCATTTTAATGCATTAGAATCAAACGGAAACCTTTGAATTGAAGTCCAACTAGGACAAACCTTAAATATATATTTTATTTTGTCAGTTTACTTACTAAACATTGCCCCCGCGGGGAAATAAAAATGAACTAAAACCTTTAGGTATAATTTTTTACATTACATTCTACCTTAGGTTGTTCAATTATTCACTCAAACTGAACGGATAATAAACCATTATTTGTTCTTCAACTGACTAAGCACATCACCATCCAAATGTACCAAAATTTGCCTTTGAATCCATCGCTATAAATGTTTTTCCACTAATGACGTGGATCAAGGTTTCATAACTGATTGAATTTTCTTACAGCATTGTACATCACAATCACTCAAGTATAAATTTCATTTTATTATAGAGTTTGCATAAAGCGTCAACCATAAAATGCCGTATTTTCCATACAAAAATAAGGCGTCATTTATTTATCGATATTTAGTTCAAACATAGATACAAAATTGTTGTGGTTATTTCCGCAGAGCTGGAAAGCATCTCAGATATTTTCCGTGATGTCCTGTTTTTTTTTGTAGTCATCGACCGGTTTCGGGCGTTTGCCCGAACACAGTGAATCTATGTTTTCACACTGTTTGACAAAAAGCATCCTGATGATAAGCGAACGCCCGGAAAATATCTCTGATAGATACAAAAAAAAAATTAAAAAATTAAATCTTTTATTTTTACATATTTTCCCAAACTTTTCGGTCATATTTCTTCAGTTTTTTTTTTTTTTTTATAAATAAATCAATTTTTTTATGGTTAAGGAGCTCTTTCATTCTTTTCCATTAAATCTAACATTACAATGGATCGGAACAGAACAAACTGTAGACTCCGAAACTGGTATATTTCGCTAGAGGATGGCTCATAAATATTTTCATGAGAATTACTATAATTTGTTTAATTTTTCTTGCATGGTGGGCCCCCCCTTGTTTTAGTGGAATAAAACTCCGCAGCTCGTGATTGGTGATGTGTAACTTCAAGTAGTGCTATCTTCATCCGGCCAACTTCACCTCTTCTGTTTCTTTTGTTTTAGAAGTTTCATATTGGAACTAAAGCTCTCATAAGTCTTGACAATCATGCCCTCCTGTAAAACATGTTATATTTAATACAGGGTTTTTCAATAAATAACGCTTACTAAATGTAATTAGCTTACTAAATAGGATTTGGACCTTTAATAAAAATAGCTTCATTTTAAAATGTCACTGCATTATAATTCAAATAAATTATTATTTTTGCAATTAATATATCATTTACTCCGGGAATTTACAAAGAATTATATACAATAAAATAATAAATGAGTGATTTCTTTTTATTTATATTTTGTTAAAGTCACTTTTGACTAAAAGCATGTCTTAATCGGTTTCATACTATGCGGGTTATTTATTGCATTGTTCTTAATTAATGATTTATTGTTGAGCAATAAGGTGTGAGTCGGGTATTGAAGTATAATAATAAACTGAGAAAGACGAATGAATATTAGTGAAGTGTGATTTTTTAAAAATAATTTATCACTTTTTATTTGCTTTTATTACCATTAATTGTAACATATTAGATGTAGCTTATTAAGCTTATTATAAATTCAACTTATTATCTTAAATAAATCTTTAGGCAAAAATATTTGCTTTATTTTATCATAAAAAAAATTACTATTTATCTTCTGTTTTCTTATTACTGGAATTGATTGTCCCAAATAAAATGTTTTTAATTTTAAAAATTTTGAAAATAAAACGATAATTCTCACTAATTATAATAGATACGGTAGCAACTATTTCTTGCCGTGGATACCGGATGTTTTCCTGCATTCCATTTACTAATACTTGGTATTAACGTCCAAAAAATTCTACTAGTGTATTTATCGCTAGCCGGGTAACCGCCTGAAGAAGCTGAGGTTGTGCCATAACCATTAATGACCATGGATTTGGGGGGCGAGGTTTTCCAAGGATTTCCTTAAATTTCTAAAAGATTAAAGGATTCTTTTAGTTGCACAGTGATTTAAACTTTAGACACATTCAACTATTGTTCACTATATTAACCGCTTCATAAATTGAATTCGCTAAAATAAAATTATATATTTATACTAGCTAACCCGACCACGCTTCGCTGTGGCTCAGTCTGATTTTTAGGCTTAACCATGCGTGACTTTGATCATTTGTTTCGTTGCTTTGGAATGCCCTGTCTACTAATTCTTCTTTTGAATGTACAATGTTGCAGAAATTAGATGGAAAGGTGATTTTTCCCGTTTCCGGATTTGTAGGAGCAGTGCCGTTAACGAGTTCGAGTAATTGTCTTGAAAATATGGCAACTGTTGGATCGTTTTGAAGTTGAACTTTCATATTCGTTGTTAAATGAATTTTTTTTACTGTGCTCCAAAGAGTTGAATATTTCAAGCAGGCATGCGATTCATCAGCTGGTGTTGAGCGAGGTATCACTGGAAGCGTTTGCCTGAAGTTACCGGCTAGAAACACCAATGCTCACCCAAATAGAACCTGATTATTTCGCAAGTCTTTCAATGTATGGTCTAATGCTTCCAATGACTTCTTATAAGCCATTGTACACTCATCCCAAACAATGATTTTGCACGCATGAAGAACCTTTCCCATTCCTGATGTTTTAGAAATGTTACATGTTGGGTTTTCTGTGAAGTGCATGTTTAAGCCAAGACAGTTTAAGAGCTGAATGCGCTGTTCTACCTCCTTCCATCAACGTAGCAGCAATACCTGAAGTGCTAACGCAATATGGCCGTTTGAACGGATTTTAGCTCGGAATTTCCCGATTCCGTGAGAACTTCGGAATAGAGGTACTTATCAGTAGTTGAGAAAGAGGTTCAGAGAGTGAGCCACCATCGCAACGCGTCTGAGTCTTTCTATTTCTGCCAACCTCGCGAAACGCTCGGAGAAGTTCCCGTTTCCGTGGAAATGTCGGAGTAAAAAGTATATATAAACACTTTTATATAGAAATGCAACGTTGTGTAAACAATTCAAGTCAATCCATCGACTACTTTTCGAGTTTTGCGGCCACAAACATACGGATGCTGAATTATTATATATATAGATTTTGCACTTTTTATGCGAGTATTGATAATTGATATTTTTACGTACTTCTATAGCTTTCAAGTAATAACAAGAATGTTTGGTTTTTCAAAAATATATCACTATACTTTGATCCCTATTATTTGTTTTGTTGTCAAAACGATTCGTTTCATCTACGTAACAGGCGAGAGAACTTATCCTCGAATTTTTACATGACCATGTTCTTGTTAACTCTTAGTAGTGAGATTGCATCCGTGGTATTCTGTGAATGCTATAATTATTTATGTTCAATATAAACTTTTACAAATCCGTACACTAGAATATAATTTGTCAAATGCCCACAATTTCGATCTTAATTTGATCGTAATTTTAGATTTATTATTAAAAACCACTTTTTGAAAATTGTTAATAATTTGATAATGGAATTTCTGTAACTTTTCTTTTTTATTATTATTTTATTTGTTGTTTCATATTTTTTTTTTCTTTTACTCCTTTAGGAATCAAATTTTAGAAAATTTCAGAATTGAGTTTTCATCGGAAATACAAGTTTTGGGGTCCCATTCAATAAAGGGGGGCCATACACAGTCAATAATATTGTCAATATTGGTATTGACAATATAACCATCAATACTCGTGCAACCGGTCTCAATATTTCATTACCTTACACGATCAATATTATTGTCAATATTATTGTCAATAACTTTGCTCAGTACATACTAACTCTGCCACTAGGAGAGTGACTCTACGTGGTTTTACTCGTATTTTTGCTGTTTTTTTCCCTTCTAAAAAATGAATAATCGTACAAAAGCTTGCGTAGCTATTACTTTGGCGTTTGGCACTACTCGTCAAGTGAAACACAAACACTGGATGAAAGAATGGAAGAACAAGAGAGATGAATATTCTCATTTAGTACTTTTGAAGGAAATCAGCCTCTGCGATGTTGAAGAATTCAAGAATTACTTTCGAATGGATGAACCTACCTTTAACAAACTGTTACAGATGGTTGAACCATTTTTGAAATGACAGGACCGAAATATGAGAAAAAGTATAAGTGTTAGGGAAAGATTGGTCTTAACCCTGAGGTACTTGGCCACAGGAAGAAATTTTAAAGACTTGAAGTTTTCAGTCATAATGTCCCCAACCACTATCAGCAAAGCTATAATAGAAAGCTATGAAACCTTTATGTATATCCTACAAGACTTTGAAAAAATTACAATTACCTTTAAAAAAATGTATGATTAAAGTTTTATTTTAATACACAAATCTTTCCCAAGAAACTCCACTGGATTGTGTTTTTAATTGAACTATAATGAAGGGACTATTATAATTGACTATATGAAATGTATGTTAATCAGAAAAATAAGATTAAAAAATTATAATCATCTTTAAAAAAATGTATGATTGAAGTTTTATTTTAATACAGAAATTTTTCCGAAGTACGTACCTTTGTAAGTTATTGTATCACTGTTGCTGAGGTTAGTTTCAACGTTGTATAAAACTATTGAACTGAATATTGATGGAAATATTGGCGCAGCCCCTACACGGTCAATATTATTGTCAATATCCCCTCCAATTCTCAGTATTAATACACGAAAATCAGAAAATCAGGATTTCATCAATACTCTTGTCAATACCGACCGTCAATACAATTTTTTCACCTTACACGGTCAATATTATTGTTAATACGCTAAAGTATTGTCAATATTATTGACCGTGTAGAGGCCGCTTAAGAAAAAGATCTGTATAGTGTGTGTGTGTGTGAGGGGGGTTGTTTATGTGAAAAAAATATCTGAAAAAGGTAAAATCTCTGGAAATTTAAACTTGATATTTATTAACTACTGCAACTAGCAATAACATTTTTGGTGAACATCTGATAACCGAAAGAACGAATTTACAATTATTTTTTTCAGCCTTTCTTGGTTTTCTTGAAAATAGCTTAAAAATAGACTATCTTCACACACATAAATATGCCTTTCCAACTACGGTGTATAACATTAAAAGCTGGAATTCCAAATTTGAAGAAAATAAGAGCGTTTTCTTCAAAGATAAAAATGTTTCTTCTGTTTATTGAATTTTGTTCGTAAATGGCTACAAGATTTTTGATTTTTTTGTTTTTGTTTTTTTAACTTGTAATGAAAATTGCTCGAACACTGTTCCGGTGAAATTGATTTTGTTGATTCTGCAAATCTCTAACATTATATATAGTATTACAAGTGATTTTTGGATTTATTCCTGCTAATGGCTCTGTTTTCTGAACATAGACGAAAGACATATGTAGCAAAGAGAGAGACGTATATAATTTTCACACCAGATTATTTTTTTTTTTTCTGTGAGGGGAGCTTTTCACCATTTGAGAATATTGCGCTCGGAACTTTCTCTGAAGTCAATAATCTACGAAGAGTATTGCTGAACACAAACCCAGGTCCTGGAACTTTAGTGATCAACCGTTATCAACTAATCTGTGACTTTTCAAGTTAACCTATTTTTGAAAAAAAAAAATAATTTGATCGCATTTTCAAGTTGAATGCAATTTTTTTTCTTTCAAACGAAATACATCATTGTTCCATAGTAATTTTAAGACAAAAAAAAAAATACATAACACAAATATAATTTTCTTCAGCCGTATTATACATCTTCCAAATACTAAACTTTTTTTTTCTAGCCTGGCATTTTTACAGTATAAATAATTAATTATTGCAATACAAAATTCTTTTCAATTATTTTTAATTATGGACGCTAATTTATGCACACAAAAAATATACATATAATAGTGTGAAGATATTATATTTAGGAAGATACATCACAAATCATCTGATTTGTACGTGAGGTTCAATAACATCTTATCAGTAAAAGATATGGATATGATAATAATTTCAGGAGCGGGTTTTATATAGTGGTTATGAGACTGGATTTGTAACTAACTCCGCGTATAAATTATTAAATTTATATTTGTTTAAAAAAAATGTTAATAGTAAAGTCAGTTTAAATTTAGTACAAATTCAAGTTTATGAGAAATTTATCAATTATAACTGTTCAAATTACTTCCTTCTTTCTTCTGGGGAGGCGGACTGTCCAGAAAGGACCTGTGCCTCCTCCAATAGCTTCCTCCATTCCTCACGATCGCTGGCCTTAGAGTGGCATGCTTTTAAAAAAACCGATTCTACGTCGTTGATCCAGCTTAAATGAAGCCTTCCTCGTGGACCCCTTTCTTGCCATAAAGCATCCTCCTAGACAAGCGATCCGCCTCCTTGCGTTCCACATAACCCAACCACCTCAGGCGTCGTTGTTTTAATGAAGGCCACGAGATCTGGTTCCAGGTATACAGGTCCCTTAACTCTGCATTCAACTTAATCCACCACCGATCCTGTCCCTTTACTGGTCCATAATTATTCCTAAGGATCTTCCTCTCCCACACATTCAGAGCTCTCTCAATTCTTTCCCAGTCAACACCAATGTCTCGCTTGCATACGTGACTACCGATCTCATTACTGTCTCTTATTGACCACCAGTTTTGTCCGTGTAGGCAAAAGGTTTTGAAGTGGAGTACTTTATCAAATTAAAGAGAAAATGGTGTGTTTCTTTCATATTAGATTTCTCTTTTAAATTACACAAAAGAAACAAAATATGACTAATAAAAAATAAATAAATAAATAAAGTAACTCTGTGTACAAATAGTCAAATTAATATAATTTGACTTTCCATTTTGATGGTATTTAAACCACAATTTTCAGCAACTGGATTATAGTTGTAATTAAAGTAAAGTAATGCCTATTTTTTAGGCGGGGCTTAACGTCCAACTACCAAATTAGGTGTCATGGACTGGGGCGGAAACACCAACTTTACTATTAACATTTTTGATACCAGTATAAAATTTAGCAATTGTACACGGGACTCAAACTGGGGACCTCCCATTTACTAGCCTATGCTCAAAACCACTACTATAGTTGTAAATAAGTAAATACATATTCGACAAAGTAATTAGTTATTGCATTTGGTATAAAATTAATACAATTATAATAATGTAATATTAAAAACAAAATTAACAGATCACATAAATAAAATTATTTGCCAAGAATAGTGGTAGGAATTTTTTTAAATATTTAGAAAATATAAATAAACAACATTGATGGAGGTGAGTGGGTTTATCAGAAGTATATCAAAACTGTAGTTCTCCAGAAGACGATCTCTAATCAACTGGTATGCAGGGCATTCACAAAAAATATAAATAAGAATTTCCGCCTGTTCATTACCGGCACAAATGGCAATTTTCTTGACAATCAATTATATTTCCGAAGTGCTTTAATTTTATTTTAATAAATTTGGAGCTACCCAGGCAGTGTAGAGGAATTTTGTCTATGTTCACGTTAAGATGAAACTAACCTGAAAAATTTAAAGAATTTAAAAAAAATGCTCTTTATTTGTGGATTCCCTAGCTGTATCCATATCTTGAATTTTCCTTTTTTAGCAATAAACGCTTCAACTATTTCAGATTTAGCGTCGTTGAAGAAGATAGGGATCCTGAGAATTAAAATGTTCTACATTATTTACAGTTTGTTTTTAAGTTCAGGTGAAATGATTCAAGTAATAAGAGTCTATTGTAGCCAATTTTTGGCTGTCTTATTGGCTGCATTATCTGCACTTTTATAAGCTAGCCGACAATTCTGGAGCCATCTTGATAATGCAGAGAATAATCATCTTTGTTCTAGCATTAAGAGAAAGTAAAAAGAAAAAAACATAGTTTATTTAAATCTTCCATCCTTGTAAACCAACTTATAGTCCAGCTGTTGGACTTACACATAGAAATTGTCACAGAATCTTTCTAGATACACATACACCTGTTACGCAGGTGATATTCCTCTACTATAATATTGTTTTGTCTCCCTTATAACTTTAGAATTTTATCATTATATTTCAATTAGAAGTTTCAGGCTAGTGAATCAATAGTTTTTAATTATTAAATCGATTTGTGAATGTTTTTTTGAGAATTCGTTGCTCAACAAAAAACTTTTATAATTTAACTGTAATATATTAATGATGTTAAAAATGTTTAACAAGTTCATATAGATAGGATGATATGGCTGTAGTAACTTACACTGTGATAATTGAAACTCTTGTTATTGCACTCTTTTATCAAAACATTCTGATGATGGAGGCCAACATCTGAAACCGGTTGATGACCACAAAATGAAGCAGGCTATACCACGGAAAATATTTCTCAGGCATTCCTGATATGACCATCACTTTGCGGTGAACCAGATTATCTTCACATTTCCTTCATTATAAACATAAGAATTCAAGAAATCATTACGTGCCGGAAGGTAGTAATGACATACAAGGAAGACGTCACAGAAACTCAGACTCCTCTTACTTAGTTGTTTAATGAATAAATTGCTTTAGATTTGATTACATGCACATTATCATCTACAAACAGCCAAATTACTTTATTACAGCAAAGTTGGTGCTGCATTAATATTCTTTTCATTTTAATGGGGCAATTCGATTTTAAATAGAATTCAGTAGTTCTGGAAAATTGAAATTCACCTATAAAAAAAATGATAAGATCTGGAATTTAAAATTTTATCTTTGTCCATAGCTAATCACATGATTATTCCTTTTCCTTTCAGAATGTCCTCCAAATCTAATGCTTTCATTTTTTATCATCCATCAAGTTTTTCGAATTGAGCCTTATTTAATTGCAATTTAATAAAGTAAATACACCCACATGATTGCAGTTAATATTTCTTTATAAAAATCTCGATGATTAAATATGTGTTTAGAATTTCGTCTTAATTTTATCAATATATGAAATGATATAGAATAAAATAAAAATAAATAAATATATATGTACCAATGCATTAATTAAGGCAGACATTTAATGAATGTTGTAATGCAATGCGAACCAATTTACACATAAGTTCAGTGGAGAAAGCGTCTGTAGATGGTGCATAAAAAAAAAAAAATAAATAAATAAATAAAATAAGAATTAGAAATACAAATAAAATAAAATAAAATTAAAATAAAATAAAATAAAAAACACTAAAAACCGGTTTATACTGGCCACTACTTTATAATGAACGCCCAAAACTTTGGGCACGTTTTAACATCCATTTATTATTTTACATGGAACGTGAAGCTTAAAATAACAATTAACATTAATTATTATAACAAATTTGTATTATATTTTTTTATTTATTTATTTATTTTTTATTCTATCATTGTGCTATATAGGTTTGTTTTGCTCAGTGAAAAATTGAGTTATTTCATAACATAAAGGTTTAATAAAGTATCATTTTTCAAATTCATTTCACTTTAATAAAATTTAAAAATATAATTAGAATTGAATTCCTTGATTAAACGAATCATTTTCTCTTATCACACCCTCATGACCAACATACTTTCATCGAATTCTCATTTCTATCAATTCCTGACAATTCTATTCATGCCTCCTTTATGCGATTATTTAATTGTGACAAATTCAGACAGCTTTTTCTTAATGAATTGACAGCTTCTACAAACTCTTTTCTACAAACTTGAATTTTTACTAAAACTTTGGAATCCTCTAAATATTATCAAGGATGTGGAATCATCTATTATACTAAAATTATAGTTTCGATGAAAATTTAATATCGCTGCATCTTTAAAACTGTTTTTAAACAATTTTTTTTCAAGAAAACAAAATTTATAAAATCATTAAGCAGATGAGTTGCAAGCAGACACTGGGCATGTTTGTAGAGTTTAACGTGGGATAACTCTACTCGCGGCGGGTGCAGCCAAGGTTCTACATTATTATTAATTTTTTTATTTTTTTTTATTTGATATTTTTAAATACCAGTATATTTACTTTGGTGTTGCCATTAAGTATGGTCTGTCTCTTTGCACACAGCGTGGTATGCACATCACCAACTATTATATAACGTATTCCTGTGAGTGAGAGGCCGGTAGAAGTTGGTCTCCGGAATGTTACGGAGACTTTTTCAATTATTTAAATTGTGTAGTGTGCTGAGCACACAAGAAAGAGTCTCGTGGCCTAGGTATACCTGTTGGTTGGCCAGTACAGAAAACAAGGCGGCATTCAATACCACTAAACTTCTTCAACCCATCTCATTCTAATACTCTATACTGTTCACTCCCCTTTACATACCGCCGTTCCAAATCTTTAACTCCTATGCTAATGCGACAAGAGCTGGTGTATTAACAATGGACTAGTTCCTGGCGACACCTCCTACTTGTGCTTGCTTATAATCTTACTACTACAATGATACCATGTATAGGAGTAAACCTATCCTTCTATACAATAGATAAGGGAGATACTCTTAGTGAGAGCTAATTCTATTGGGATTTATCATTATGTGTGTATTAACTACCTACATAGTTGTCTTAATACTGCATTTCATTATACATACATACACACTTACACATACACACACACACACACACACACAATTTATTTAATATTAACACAACTATACAATAAAAAATATAAGCTTCCTCATCATTTTCTTTCTTTTCTTCAAATCCATTGTTCTAGAGGCCCTGAAAAAAATAAAAATTGATTTATAGATGAAACATTTTCGAGCTGACTTAATCCGCAATCCAAGAAGGTAGGGTTTCTATTCGTCAAAACCCTAGTGGGACATTCCTCTGTTCCCTGTCTTAGCAACTTTGCCCCAGATTGGAAATACTTCTTCTAACAGCGGTAAGTGTAAATAACAGTTAGTTATGCCTTTATAATAAACATAATTTGCAGGTCCCATACAATCTTATGAAAATCCTGGCGTCTACTTTCCCCAAGGAGTTCAGTACTATTATTCTATGGCAATAGCTGGCCAGCTAGGCTAGACTAGTTTGCTCTCTTTAGCAAACACACTAAATCAAGCTCTATTAGTTAATTGCTTCTGTCCAATTCTAAAAAAAAAAAACAACATAATCAATTAGAAAAAAAACTTTTTATTAATTTCTTAATCGGAGATTTTCTGTGTATTCCTTAAGTATTAATCAATCTATACGGTGTTTCCTTACAGAATGTTAATCTTTAAAAGCGATTAGACATGTTACCATATAAATTTGCTTCTTCGAATTATCAAATATCTTGGACTGTACTTAAGTAACCCTTATATGGGTTCCTCAAATACGATTCAAACGCTGCGACAAAAATGGTTTTCCATTATTCCTATAGACTACTCGATAATCGTGATAAATTATTTGTTTCTGATAAAAGTACTGTTATACGTCTCCTTACTGAGACCTCTATGGACATATGAATTAGATCAGTGTGGGGCCGCAAAGTGTTCCAAATCCTTCGATTTGAAATCCTTCGCCTTACAACCGGTTGTCCCTATTACGTATTCAATCTCACCTTACACATTGACCTCAACGTCTTCCTTTCGTCTCTATCCTTGCCATATTTATTTACAACAGATTCCACTCAAGATTTCAATCCCATTCCAGCCCTGAACAACAGGCATTCTCCTGTCAGATTCCTCTCAGGATTCCCTATTACGATGCTTAAGATGTCGATGATGGCTTTGCGGCATCATAATTACTTAGATAATCATCAGTGGATGATTTTCATTCAAAACCATCAAGTGACTTATCACGTATACTTATTGTGTTTTAATGTATTTTTTTTTTTTTAATTTAGGGCGCGTCCTTACCTATGGTCATTTGCGCCTGGAGCCTTTTCAGTGCACTCCCGGCCCCCCCAGGCAGTGTTCTCTCGATACAGACAACACTGCCTATCACCAAACAGTGAGCTGTAGAAGCTCTTAGGAAGAGAAAATCTAAGGGTAATAGTGCTGGACTCGAACCCGGGACCTTCGCGTTACTAGTCCAACATGCTACCAAATAAATAAAAACTTCCAAATTTGGAAACGCATTCATCTTACCTCTTCTCGCTCTCTCTCTCTCTCTCTCTCTCTCTCTCTCCATATATATGTACACTTACGTATATATATGTATACGTAAATTTATTTGTTCGGTTTTTTATTGGTTTTGTGATGTTGTTTAGATCTCGAATGATTAATAAACATCTGTAACAATCAGAAAAGAGTATTAGCAACCAATCTATGACGGGCTGTTTCAGTCTCTTGTAATGTTTATAAATATTACATATTTACGAATGAAAATGATTATTGAACGAGCGCTGCTGAAAAGAAAAAATACTATCGGTTATATTATTATAAAATATAAAATTGGAGAAAGTAAAAATACAGGATTAGAACTATGTGGATGATCCACTCTAATCACTATGTATATTGCCCCGCTAATTGCTTGTTATTTTTGTGTTTTTAGCAGCAACACTTGCACCACACGGGTTTTATTTTTTACATTATGTACCACATAAATCACATAAGATGTTTAATAAGTGATAAAACAAAATAAAAACTTATTAAAAAAAATAATTCATAAATCAATCTCCGTTTGCCAATAGATCAATATCTCTTAACTTGTCCATAATAATTAACAAATAGATAACCCAATGCCTGTTTTTATATTAGCAGTCTGGTTAGAATTTAATTTCGAAATTATTAATTGTTACAGTGTTCAGAATTATTGTTATTGTCAAATCAAATAATATAAAAACATAATTTTTCTAAATCGATTATTTATTTAATTTATAACTAGGCACAGTTTCATATTATTTAATAAAGTTTATTTATTTAAAAAGCAAGAGAAAAAGAAAACAAACAAACTAGATCTAGCATGTTTGTACCTGTTATGGCGTAATTTTATAAGTAAAAAAAAACCACTTGTATGTTTAGGTCAAGGTTGTAGCACTTTTAAAATTATCTACTAGAATGTGATTAAAAGAAATAATAAAGAAATTGAAACTTACAAAATCGCTGACCTTTTTTTTGCGCATCATTAAAAGTTCTATAAGCTTTAGAAAAATAACTCTTAGGAAGGGAGATCTTTATAATATGATATCTCACTTCTAGAAGATGTGTGAGAGAAAGTTGTTTGATAGGCCAAATATTTAAAAAAATTTACCAAATAATAGATGGACATATTTTGGATAACCAATTATAACCAAATGTAAGATTTTCACTAATTATAAAACAAAATTGGTACCTCTAATATCCAACAATTTTAGATTATAGGAATCTGAATATAGTTGTGCAGTCCCTCTTTTAGAAACTGGTGTAGCCTTAAATAATGTTTGAATATCTAACCGAAAATTATAATCTTTTTTAAAAACAGTTCTGTTAAAATCTAGATTTTTTCGCGCTATATTACATTAGAGATAAACTTGGTAATTCTATTAGGGAAGGATTTAATAGCTTAGTGGTAGCGCGCTGGACTAGCAACGCAGAGGTCCCGGGTTCGAACTCACAGCATGCTGCCCTTAGATTTTCTCTTCCTAGGAGCCTCACAGCTCACTGTCTGAGATTGGGGCATCACGCTCAGCGTTTGGAGCACCATTCAGGTTGAGAGCTTTTCCACTAACGGTTATGCACGAAAGCCCAAGGACCGCCCATCTCTTGGCCTTTCTTCAATAAAAGAAAATGTACTTTATATTCAACTGTAGCTTAATATTTAACTGTGTAACAGTAAAGTAGGTAAAATAGGAGAAAGTAAAAAATTTAAAGTAATTACAGGTATGGAGGGAGGGGATTAGCTCAGTGGTAGCGCGCTGGACTAGTAACGCGGAGATCACGGGAGGGTCGAATCCAGCCGTGCTGCCCTTAGATTTTCTCTTCCTAGGGCCCATACACAGCTCACTGTCCGGTGACTGGACGGTTGTCTGTAGCGAGAGAACAACTGTCCGGAGGCCGGCAGTGCACTGAGCAGGCTCCGGGCGCAACAATGAAACAGATGTTCAGGACGCCTTAAATGCAAAAAAAAAAAATTAAGGTATGGGACTTGATTCCTACGGGGGGGATTGGAGGGGGGGGAGAGGATCTTTTCAATGTATTCCAGTTATCACGATTATGAAGCCACAAAATGGCGAGCATCAGAAATCTTGGAATTGCAGCTTGGTGAGCATATATCCACCAAGGGGCAATGCCTCTTCTCGCCACAGCTTTTTTGCACCAAATATTTATTCAACACTTTCTCAAATCCTCATGTTACTGAATCGTTAATTTTCAATTGAACACATTAGTATCATTTTAATGTTTTTGAAAATTGCGTTAATTAAAGATGTCTTGATACATTTATTTGTAGCAAATGTTATAAAATGTTCTATGCTGCGTACAAAATATAGATATAAAACTGTTTATTTTATATTCTAATTTATTCATATCAACACATAACTAAAAAAAAAAAAAAAAAAACAGTAAAAAGAATTAAAAAAAAACAATCTCCCATATTAAATTTATTGAATTACAGAATTAATAAATACTAATAAAGATTAGATCTGTTTCATTATATTATTTTTTTTATTTATTTTTAGACTCGAAACGCATTATAACCAAGTAACGCTGATTTCTTTATAACGTTTGTTAACTTAGCACGAACTCCAAATTCTTTCGGCTGTAGATAAAGTAATTAATTTTCAAAAAAAAATTTTATTACTCTTACGTGCATGTTACTTTTTATTTATTAATTTAAAACATCTCTCCATTTCTATATGCATTTTTTATTACCAAAGCAGAAGTCTAAGTCCTCCCCCCTCCCCCCACCAAAATATTTTTTTTTCCTACATCCATCTTACCTTGTTATTCAAAACCAACAATAAAAAAAAAAACACAGGTACACTGGCAATCCTTTAATCATTGCGTGTTCATAGGTCCATGGCCGTAACATTTAAAAAGTTCACACCACTTAGGTACAAGTCTAAAACTGTCATGGCAGCTTTTCAAAAAACTTCCTTGAAACGCATAGCTAGGATGTTGCAACCTACTATATATTCATTTGTACATAGTGATCTTATCAACTAATCCATCTTATTTGTTTCAACTACTATGTTTTTTAATTGTTCGAAACTTGTCTAATCCATTATTCTCCTGTTTATTTTTACATTCTCTTACTCTGGTATGAAAAGGAAGTTGTTTATGTGAATTGAACTTTTGCCGGAACCATGTGTTTTATGGTCCCCTGTGTTAAGGAAAAAAATATATTTATCAATTTTTTTTTTGTGTGTGTATGTGAATAAAAGATCCCAAAAAACGAAAAATCCCAGATAACTTGATTGATATTTTGTTTAGGTATTATCAATAAGTTTCTGAAAAAAAAAATCGATAAATCAAACGTGCGTCTTTTCGTTTGAAGTGCATTTTGTTTCTTCAGTTTTTTTTTGTGATTTATTTAAACTTCGTATCCTATCACCAGTATAGTTTCATGACCTGTATAATATTCAATTACATTAGAAGTATTTCTAAAATTTCAAATTTGATGAATATTGGTTAGCCGGAAGTGCGATTTTACAGAATATCGTTTCGAAGGTATTTGTAATTTTCTTTGAACCTGGAATGCAAATTGTACACAGATAAATACAATTTTTAAAATAATTTTCTAGAAAACATTAATATAAGGGTTTCGTAATTTATGCCGTAACAGGTCAAATATCATTATTGGCGCTGTCTTCTAGTTAACTGTAGCTATGTTTCAAGTTGCCTGCCATGGTTGTTTAGGCATGCATCCTCAACACCTCTAAATTTATGTTGGTCCAACTGAATAGAAATTTGTAATTATTTTATGATAGCTATATGTGGAATACAACATTTTAATTTATGAGTGAATAAATGTGAGACAACTGGATCTAATAATATGGAATCACAGGATAATATACTTAGTAAAAATATTCTCTATTTTCGTCAGAATCTAATTCCCAAAAAAAGATATTTTCATATAAAACATAGTCTTATTCCTAATCATAGATTCAGATAAATATTGTCTGAAATTATTCTGAAACATTTTCAGCAAGTTTTGGGATTAAGTTTTTGCACAACCAGCACAAAATAAAAATTCCAAAATATATTTTTCATTCAATAAAATTGTCTGAAATTGTCTAATAATGTTTATTAAATAATTAAAAAAAAAAAATTAAGCGAACAGACGAAACTCACAACTTCATCCATGGTTAATGTTCCCGTTAGAAACTGCAAACGGGTTTACAAACTAGCTTTATCTCTCTCCGTCTCTAGAACTTCTATCTACTTCCGTTCTCTGAGGCATACAACATCTCTGATGATTTGTCAATAATTTCAAGATAGACACGACAGACATTTATCTACAAAATGATATAAAGAGATAAATGAATTCTTGCATGTATTCACGAAGATGATATTTCATATCTTTGGGAGTATTCCAGCATCTTATTCCAGAAAATCAAGTACACTTGTTAAAGTCTAAAAATGTTTACGTAAAGTTTGTTGCAAAGCAAATTTGGGCATCTACCTTATGGTTACGTCAAAGTGGCCGTTTAAAAAAAAAATCGGCCAACCGGTAAAGCGAATTTAAAAAAATCTTTTTGAAGAAGTCGCAACATTGGGCTTCTTTCTATGTAGCCTTTTCATTTATGAAGTTCCTACCAATGTATTAGGAACATTAAACACTTAATATAGGAAAAAAGCAAAACAAAAAAAGCAATGGCCTATAAGAACTAAGAAATTAGTGTGAGAATCGCAGTTAGTTTCTCCTAAGATTTTTTCTTTTATCTCAAAGAAAAAGAAGTTAGAAAAGTTCAGAGACAATGAAATAAGGACATTGATCACCAACAACATTTAAGCACCTTTCATGATTTAGTGACATTATGTATTTATGGAAGATTCTTCTCGACCGTTGCTTGTATGAAGGAAAAGGATCGTGAGTTTCGGTCTTTTGTTGAAAAAAAATATAAAAAAACTTACATTCTTGCCAACGTTTCGACAAATATATTGTCTTTTTCAAGGCATAAAAAATAAAAAAATGAAAACTATTAAATAATCTTTAAAACATATCAAACTTGAAAACTTATGTATAATTTTGTAAATAAAAAGTTGAGAACACCTCAACAACACAGAGAATAGTGGGACATTAACTATTAGGAACTGAAAAGAGATAAGGACATTCCCTGTTGAAAAACAGCGATACGATGTGGAGAAAAAGGCCCCCAAAAAAAAACTTCGGGAAATATGAAGCAAATTTATTGAATATTAGAAGGGAGGCACCCTCAAGGGTTTAATGGTGGAAATTAATAGCATTATTTGCGGTTACTCTGATGGCTTCAGACAGAATGAAACTGGTCTGTGTGGAGCTGGAGCTTGGCTGCGGGGGCTATCAAAGGAAGATCTGTAGCTTTAAGAAGGGGTATCGCTACTGTTTTTCAAGCTGAGATCAATGCTATCATTGAATTCTAGTGTAGGGTGGAATCGTGGCAGGGAGAGTTTAAAAAGCTGTGCATATTCTCTGATAGTCAAGCTGCATTAAAGGCTTTAAATAAGCCGAGGAAAAGAGCTCGAAGTTAGTGAGTGAATCTAGGAGAAGACTTAATTGCCTTGCTCATAGAAGCAGAGTGGAACTCTTCTAGAAATGCGGGTAGTCAGAGAAATGAGAGGGTTGGTGAGTTAGTTGATGTGGGATCCACAGTGCTAATTTGTGGTTCCTAGCAAGCTTTAGACGTCACTAAGCAATTTTTTGATTGGAAACAAAGAATGGAGGAAAAGGAAACTGGAGAAGCGCTGGAGGGACACGAAACGATGTCCCAAGGCTAAATGATTTATAAAATGTATAAGACAGGGAGAGGTGAAGTATCTTCCCTAGTTGAGTAGAAGTAGGGTCCTGGTAAATGTCTTGACTGCACATGACTGGGTCATTTGCAGGACAAAATAGGCAGGACGTCTAGTTCACGGTGCCAGAATTGGGATGTGGAATTTTGGGGAACGGTGTACGACAATCTAGCATATTTGGGGGAAGCTCTAAAAGAATGCTGGGAGAAGATTGAGTTTAAGGATGTCTTGTAGTCAGACTGGTAGACTGTTGGGGGAGTCTTCTTCGGAGTGGTTTTTTTTTATATTATTTTGAAGGGAAGGGGGAGATAAGAGCCATGTTGGGTTAGATCCGCTCCTTCGGGTACCTATCACTAATAATAATAGTAATTGTAGTATTGAAGAGGCTTAAGGTCAATATTGAATTGCTGAGACTTTGTTATTTAATTCGATCCACTGGATTCACTTCTAATTCGATTATCGATTGTGAAAAAGTTATCATAAATACGTCGCAACTCCTTTAATCAGTGCAGTTTAATTACGTGATACATATAAATGACGCGAACTGATAAGGACAAGCTGCAATAAATGCAAACCTACTCATTTGAATTATATCTTGGCAGATAATTTACAAAATAATTTTCACCTTGAACAGTCAATATCTGAATTCATTTTTTTCCATAGACAAAATTAAGCGTTAACCATTAACAATTACTATTCAAAGACTTTACTAATATAAAGCCAATTATTTCTAATAAATTGGATTCTATGATGTTCAAGAAACTTCTAAATAATATTTTAATAACATTTATAAACAAGTTTTCTTCGTTCATTGCGTCACAATCATTAAATAATTATGACTCAAAATAATCATTCTATCAACAAATAGGATTGAAGATGTGCTAAAAGCTCGAAACGTCCCATCTAGTAACGCCAGTTATATAAAGAAAAAAATATACAGATGAGGATTGGATGCTGTTTTTTTTTTAAATCGTTCTCTTTATCCATTAATCCATCTAAAGAAGCCTTAGCAAGATGAAATATTATAAGCGACCTTTATAGCGCATGAGCCAGGATGTTTGATTATCAATTTAATAATCAAAGATTTATTTGAATATTATTTTTTTAAATTTTAATAATGGTAAAGATATATTTTAATAATTCTAGCATTAATTATAACAAATTTTTTGTGTTGAAAAAGCGTTTAAAATTAGCATCTAAAAGAAAGGCTCTCTAGGAAATGATACAGAAACAAATTCTATTTTATTAATTTAGCTTGATTTATTATAATCTATCATTGTAACTAAATCAATTAGAATTGTAAAACTGTTTTTAATAACACCTTTTTATAATGGAATATTAATGGCTTCTTTTTTAGATATTTGGTTAAACATTAAAAAAATAAAACAGGCTTCAGATTTAAATTAATTGTTATTTTGTGCAAATTGTCTATTAGGCCATATGATTGATGACGGGGGGGTTGGCATCTTCTTAATGAAACTTATATAAGCATTATATAGCAATGGGTATCTGATAGAATAGTAGCTACGTAAAAATAAATTTAAATTCGAAACACTGAGACGTCTTTTTCTTTTTTTAATTTAAGGCGCGTCAACATCTATGATCATTGGCGTCCGGAGCCTACTCCGTGCACTGCTGTCCTCTGGACAGTGTTCTCTCTTTACAGACAACACTGTCCATAACCGGACAATGAGCTGTAGAGGCTCGTAGGAAGAAAAATGTAAGAGTAGTACAGCTGAACTCGAACCCAAGTCCTCCGCGTAAGCGTCAGTATGCTAACCACTTAGATATTCTCTTCCCTTTTTCTTATTGTGCTGAATAATAAAATGGTTATTGAAACGTTTTCTCAAAACTTGGAGTTTGTAACAATAATTTAAATGGCTCTTAACATTACCTATAAATATAGATAGTGGTAGGCCTTAATTTTGAAACTTAGCACACATAACAAACTCTTAATTATGATTAAATTTAAATCCAGCAGACTCAACAGAAACCCCTGAAAATCAATTTTTAGAGACGCATTTAGAGATAACCTAAGAAAAACATAATGTTTTAGCAAGATATAATTCAAATGAGTAGGTTTGCATTTATTGCAACTTGTCCTTATCAGTTCTCGTCATTTATATGTATCACGTAATTAAACTACACTGATTAAAGGAGTTGCGACGTATTTATGATAACTTTTTCACAATCCATAATCGAATTAGAAGTGAATCCAGTGGATCGAATTAAATAACAAAGTCTCAGCAATTCTATATTGACCTTCAGCCTCTTCAATACTACAATTACTATTATTATTAGTGATAGGTACCCGAAGGAGCGGGATCTAACCCAACATGGCTCTTATCTCCCCTCCCCTTCAAAATAATATAAAAAAAATCACTCCGAAGAAGACTCCCCCAACAGTCTACCAGTCTGACAACAAGATATCCTTAAACTCAAACTCCTCCCAGCATTCCAAATGAAGTCCAAAAATCGTCAAATGAAGTAGTAGAATGTGTGGTTTAATATAGAAATTTAAGAAATTGATTGCAGCTATTTTTTCCGAAAAAAAAAAATCGCAAAAATTGAAGGATTCCGGTAAAATGCCGGGAACATCCTATCGGGATGTGATGATGACACCTAAATGGAACATGAAGTTAGAGCTCCGGAGATTTTTACAAAAGTATACATTACATACATAACATGTTGTAGGATAAAAACGTATTTTTTTTTTTTTTATGTGTCTTGAGGTTTTTCCTTTTTGTATTGATGGAGAAAAGATAATTTTAAGTTCAGACGATTCAGTAATTTCTCTTAGAGATCATATCCTGTATGCATGGCAAGGAAAGTTGTAAATAGTAGGCTTAGATTGTTATAAAGGGATTATTGCACTACGATCTGAAAGTTCTATTGTGCCCATCGGAGACTTCTCTGCTCTGCCGTCCACTGAGCAGTGTTCTCGAGCTACTGCCCATCACTGGCCAGTGAGCTTTAAAGGCTCCTAGAAAGATTAAATCTAAGGGCAGCCTGCTGGATTCACCCGGTACCTACGCGTTGCTTGTTCAGTGCGCGACCACTGAGCTAATCCCTTCATTCTTTCTTGGTTTATACTATTTAACTAAGGACGTAGGTCCTAGTTTATGTACTATGTTTGTGTTGTCTGTAAAGAACAGAGTGCACATGTAGTTAGTTTAAGAGTACTGAGTACTGTTCTGACAACGTGCAAAGAGTTTTGAGCTATGGTAACCCATGAGGTAGTTACTCCCCAAGTAACTGCATGCGACAGATTCCACTTGCGGGTTTGTAATTAGTGAAACCTGGTTTCATGTTTCTAGTATCGTTTTTTAAAAGACATCTCAGAAGTCATTTTACATATTATTTTTTAACTATTATTATTATTTGTGGAGATGTAGGGACTGTTTTAGAGTTATCCAATAATCCTTTAGGGTTCAATTCCCACATTAGATTTCTTGCATTTCCCATAATAATTCTAACAATAATAATTAGTTAATTATTTAAACGTAAGATAATATTATTCAAAACAAAAAAGTTGCCATAAATTTTAAAATGAATAAACAAAACCAAGATTAACACATTAAGTTGCTCGTTCATTCCAAACACTGTTAACAGACCTTGTTTATAAGTTGATCGCTAACATTATTAAAGTTCTAAATTAATCTATTAATGAAATGCAAGTTTAACTGATTGAAATATCAACATGTAATCACTGTTCTCCTTGTATTCCGTAAAAGTAGTTCCTATTTGTCTTTAAACGGATTGCAGCCTGTAAAGCAATAGAGATAATGAAATCTGTTGTCTTTGTCAAACATGTCTTAACATAGAAGGTAACATGTTCTTTTTCAAACATTCTGTTTTTCTCACACTTAATAGTGTTAGGAAATAAGAATAAAAATAGATTATATAAATAAAAATACTAAACTAACGACGAGGCGGACTACAAAATTTATTAAATAAATTTTAATTGTAAATTAATACTTTAAATTTATTATATGATTATTACTTTTATTTTTTGAATTATTTCTATATTATTTTGAGGAGTGTTTTTATTAATCCACTATGGATTAGCTGAATCAATAGACTATTTCGAAGATTCAGCTATTGTCTAGTAATATGTTGCCCATAAAACATATCAGTATCGGACATATAGTCATTTCAACCTTAAGTACGTATCCTATTCATAAAATAAATGTTAGAGGGGTAAAACAATCATATATCTCGCCCTAAGGAAAGAATCCTTAGTCCATTCTTAGATTCAGTATACACAGCAGACATACTCACCTGTTCTGATTCTAACCTCACGCCTTTATCCGTTACCGTCTTCTTCATAAGATTTGTTTCCTTCAAATTCTCTTGAATTTCTGGAAATGGTCCAATGGAAGCAGATGGTAGTTTGATGATATAAATGAAGACACAAACTCACTACTATACAAGTTGTAGCATTCTCAAAACGGGAAGCTGTTTTTTTTTCTTGTTAGCTTGATTAAACGCTTTCAATTGCGGGTTTAACTTGTCAAGGTTGTTTTTAAGTTAGCCGGGCTTTTATCCGAATTCTCTTAGCTATTAGTGATGGCTAGGAACAGATTCTAGGAGGAAGCTTAGCTCTCAAAGCTAAAGTCCAACAGTAGCCTCAGAAGGTGTATGGTTCAAGTGCGTCTGCTAACGCTTAGTACGACTGGTTTCCTGCAATATAGAGACCAGCGTTTATGTGGCAAATTTCCTCAACAACAACTATCTAGTCCATTACAATGACTAGAAAAATTAAAGAGAAAACTGTATGTAAAAAACTAAAAACTGCCATGCTTCCTTTAAACCCTGTGGAAAGTGGCTGTCAAGATTCTGCCCACCTGTACATGGATTAATACTTAGTTATCTTCTGTTAACGTTTTGAATTACATTGACAAACAACTTACATGTAACCCGCATACAAGACTGAGAGATAAAAAGTAAGTAGGCTTTAGGGTCTTTAAAAAAAAAACTGCTTGTAGAGACGATCAAAATAAATTAACTTTAAAACAACAAATTGATTCTTCGGCATTATGTGATCAAATAAGAATTCCGTTTCCTGTCCTTTGTATACCAGTCACTTTAAAATCATCCGCTATATCGTTGTTGACCCATTCTATGTCTCCAATCTAGCAAAAATCAGTTGTGTAACATCAATTTTTCTCTTATCACAATTTTATAGAAATCATTTTCTAATGTTTCCATTTTCTTCATTCGTTTTTCAACCGTTAACCATGTTAGTTGGTTCCGCAAAGCTGGAAAGCATCAGAGATATTTTCCATGATAGCCTGCTTCTTTTTGTGATCATCGACCGGTTTCAGGCGTTTAGGTGTTTTGACAAAAACATCCTGATGATAGGCAAATGCCCGATATCTCTGATTTTTAGTTGTCTACAGTGATATATAGGTGGATAGCATTTTCTCAATAATTATTAGAGATTCCCTAAACTCAATTTTCTGGACAAAATGTTATCGATGTCGTTATCGAGGAATAAATGAAGAACTTTCAATAATCTTCCGGTCAACCAAATTTTCTTCATTTGAAAACTGAAAACTGAGCATCATATTCAATTCAATCTCACGACAGCTTCCTTTCTAAGCTTTAAAATCATTTAATCCAGTAAATGTTTCAGACGATAAGCCTACAGTATTGTAGGTATTGTGATAGATGAACAATATTCGTTGAAGAAAATTTTTGAAAATATTGCAAAAAAAAAAACTGAAAATATTATTCAGTTATTCAGCTCCTGGTAATTCCAATTAAGCGATTTTTGACTGAAACCCTCTTGTTCAATCCCCGTTGTTACCTGCATACAATATTTTTTTCATATCGAAATATAACCGTTCAGAGAAACCAAAAATATGAGATTCTCCCAATGAAAAACTGAACACACACGAATAAAACATTAATTATTTGTGTTTTACTGGCGGTTATTAGTTTAGTTATTTGTTTTATTTGTATTTGTATTAGTTATTTGTTTAATTAACAAAATTGAAATAATTCAATGTTATTCGAAATGAAAATATACGCTTCGCAAGAAGCCATTTTTTTTTTTAAATGTCAATTACATAATGAACTGTTGTTTCTGTTTAACTAGCTAATTAAGAAATTTGCATTTATTAATAAGTATATAGAGGTGGTAAAAAAAAAAATATTAAAAGGCAGGTGCATCAAACGTACAGATTGTGCATTTTAAAGGTTTTTTTTTTATCGTGTCACTTAATTAATTTCCTGTTTGTATTAATGAGAGATGATGTGACAGTTATCTAAATTTTGATAACTAGGAACCTGTACCATTGATAACTTGTCTTAATATATTGTTATTAAAAAATATATATAAATACCTACTGTTTTTATGTTGAAGTTTAATTTAATTAGTGTTATGGAAACTTGTCATTGCAATAAATTTAATTAGACCATTTATGGTGTTATTTCCAGTATCATGTTTTTTTTTTGTATGTATGTTCGGCCTTTGACTCAAAACTTACCAATTGGTATTATTCGTGATATGTTAATGTAGATATCGGATTTCAATTAAACGAAATGAAGGAAAAAATGTGATTGAAAATGTGATTGAAATTTTCACATTCAGATATCTCCAAGGTGAGCTAGAAGTAGCCACATAGATTTATCAACCATTTAGATACTGTTTAACGAAGCGCAGGGCATTTTTTCACCAAGACAGTGGGGGTGAAAGAGCAATGCAGTTATTGGTCATACCTGAAATGATATTATAAAATAATCCTTATATTCTATAATGAATTTTTTCTTAGATGCAAGGATAATTCAAACCAACATCATCAAATCCAGATCTGTCAATTACGGTCAAAAGACAAGCCTTTGCAAACTGTAAAGTAATCAATAATAATAATTTTCACTTATTTCATTGTTTAAAATTCCAATTGCTGAATTTAATTCTATCATGAAATGTTCACTAAACGATTAGTTCTCTTTGTATTACGTATAAAAGAAATCATGGAAAACCATAGATACCCTTTACGTGCTGGTTTTTTTTTAGGATATAAGAACCTAATTAGTGTGTCTACATTGTATACCAACAGCACTGCAAGCGGTTCCAGAAAAACTGAACAAATATTTCAGAGCTAATCCTAACTTTACAGATTCTTTATAAGGCTGAAAAATAGCTTCTCCGGTTAACCAATTTATTCCACATTCGGAAAAATAAAATGCACCCTACTACCATACGTAATATAACCATCATTGTACTGTATCGAATTGTCATTTTCAGCAAACACTTTCCTCTCACAAAAATCAGACACAAATTCGTTAAATTTTTTTCTTTCAAATTCACGGAAAATTCAAATTACTTTCTTACTGTGAAAACTCAGTTACGAGAAATATTATAAATCGCAATATATCCTCTTGCAGCAGTAGAAGCAAATGATTAAATATCTACTTAATAATAATAGAAACGTGTTGGTCTAGTGGTTAGAGCACTCGTCATCATTGCGAGAATTCAGGATTTGTTTCCCGTAAGGGTATGGACAGTGTTGGATTGAGCTGCACGAAAATTGGGGTGCTTCAGTTAGTAGGGAACCTAAATAGCGAAAGTTAGAAACTAAACGGCGGTAAAAACCGCGGCATGCTTACGATATAAGGGACTATTGCTCCAATGTTAATAATAGAAATAAATACAAATTTTTTTAGCTGATACAAATTTTTTTAAAAATCAAATTTTTGAAAAGTTCAATTTTTTAAATTTTTTTTTTGGAATTTGCTAAGTTTATTCTTTACTCAATATACACTGCAGACATCCTAACACATCCCGATTCTATCCTTCTCACCTATGCAGATGACACTGCTAACCTGTCTACCATAATGATCCCGTAACAGCCCATAGAAATCTGCAAACCCACCTCTCCTTCCTAGAAAATTGGTTTAAAAAAAAGGTCATTAAACTTAATGAAAATAAGTCCCAAAACAACATTACATTCACTCTACGTCGCATTACTATTCCCCCAGTCTAACTTACAACGTAATTCCCTTACCAGTAGTCAACGTTGCTCGCTATCTTGGGCTTTACTTGGACCCGAAGACTTACCTACAATCCTCATACACGACTTAAAAGAATAGAACTAAGCAGACGCTTTCGACAACTTAAAAAAAAGACTATTTGACAACAGACTTAAAATCTCTCTAGACAACAAAAGACTTATTTATACGTCTATTTTAAAGCCTATCTGGGGGGAGTATGGGATAGAACTTAGAGGGGTTCAACG